>JAGFNQ010002259.1:172578-245228 GCA_024364735.1 Boesenbergia rotunda | reverse complement strand
AGACTGTTTCTCACCGGGTCCACACTCTTGAGACTGATGTCTCGGGGATCCGGGCCTTCCAGCAGACCTGGTACGATGAGTGGCGACAGTATGCCTTTCCTGGCTCAGCACCATCCGGCAGCACAGCTCCAGGATCTGCTGCACATGATGCGACGATGGACGATCGGATGGATGCTGATGATGACCCCGCAGCTGATGATTGATTTGTTTGATGATGCTTGTACTCTGACTTGATTCATAGGCTATGTGCCTATCCATGACTATTTGACCCATGTGGTCTTACTTTCTGTGATGATGACTTTTATCTTTTATGATTACGCTGATATGTTTTTCGTACTCAGTTGCTATGATCATGCTTTCAGTTTTTCATATTGACTGGTTATCATTTTCCGATATGTTGCATGTGACTGAAATGATTAATATTACTCTTTTCACATGTTTTCATATGGAATCCTCATTCTTATTGACTATATGGTTGTTTTGGGGACCCCTAGGATTGAGGGGGAGTTTATTCAGGCTTAACAACTCATTTGGACCCTTTTTCATGTTTGACAAAGGGGGAGAGTGAGGTTGGTTAAGTTTGAGTTTACTCATCATAGGAAAAGGATCCTGATTTTCCTATGAGTGTGCAATTTCAGGAATTGATATGCATCACTAAACTTAAAATCGGGGGTTGTCAAACAACAAAAAGGGGGAGATTGTTGATGCAGTCTGGCCCTGATTGTTATTTTGGTGTTGACACCGATTTTAGTTTAGGCTGATGATTATGATTATGATGATGATGATGAAGTCCTAATCGGGGATTAGGTATGAGATGTTTGGAATCCTAACCTGGAGGGTTAGGTATGAAAAATCTTGGTGAGTGAAGCCAGGTGGTGGTTGAAATCCTAGCTTGGAGGGCTAGGTATTGAAAAGTCCTAATTCGGTCAAGTTGGGTGAAAAGTCCTAGCTTGGAGGGCTAGGTGAAAAGTCCTGACCTGGGAGGTTAGGTGCAAATTCCCAACTTGGAGGATTAGGTGAAAAAGTCCTGGCTTGGAGGGTCAGGTCCTAGCTTGGAGGGCTAGGTTGGATTTCTAACTCGGTTGAGTTGGGTGAAAAGTCCTAGCTTGGAGGGCTAGGTGAAAAGTCCTAACCTGGGAGGTTAGGTGTAAATTCCCAACTTGGAGGGTTAGATGGAAAAATCCTAGCTTGGAAGCTAGGTGGAGTCTCCAGATCGGTCTGGAGGAGGGTTGGCACGCTGCTCATTAGTGGATCGGTCTGGTGACCGATCCAGCTACTCCTGATTGGTCTGGTGATCGATCAGGGAGCACACAGTGAGGTTGGGAACCTACTGTTTGGCTCCTGATCGATCCGGTGACCGATCAGGGAGGCTTCTGATCGATCTGGTGATCGGTCAGGTAGTCTCCTGATCGGTCCGGAGACCGATCAGGGAGGAGAGCGTGGCCTCACTGTTTGGCTCCTGATCGGTCTGGTGATCGATCAGGGAGCGAACAGTGTCCTCATTGCTTAGCTCCTGATCGGTCTGGTGACCGATCAGGGAGCGAACAGTGAGTTGAGTTCTCCTGCTGATCAAGTCCTGATCGATCTGGTGATCGATCAGTGACTTTGGTTTTGATGATTGCTCAAAGGACTGGATCGGTCAGGCTTGTGCCTGATCGATCAGGGATATACCCGATCGGTCTGGTGACCGATCAGGTTCCATCCTGATCGGTCCGGTGACCGATCAAAGACCTAGGGTCTAATTTTCCTGATTCAGAGGTGGACCGATCAGGCTTGGGACTGATCGGTCAGGGGGATAGCTGATCGGTCTGGTGACCGATCAGGCTTCGTCTGGATCGATCTGGTGATCGGTCCACATGCCCTGGATCGGTCTGGTGACCGATCACTTTAATTCAAACTGCGTTGTCAGGTTCACTGATCGCGATTCTGTTGCTTACGTTTTAACTCTGAATTTTGATACACTGCTTAATTCTCTGCACTAATCTTCTGATTAAGACACAGGTGACAGGGGAGGATTCAAAAACTCTGGGAGAGTCAAAGATTGCCTTTCCTTGGAGCAGGTTTGTCTTGTTTTCCATCTCAGGTTGCAACGGATGCTGGCCCTGACTGGAGCTGCTGTCTGGGACTGGTCTGAGGGGAACTCGGGGAGTTCAGAAGGGCTCAGGGGTGGCTAGTAGTTGCAGGAAGGCAGCTGGAAGCTGCAGTGAGATGGCAGGCAGAGACAGTGAGAGAAGGACTTAAGGGCTGGTGTGGCTAACGAGTCTTCAACTTGAACAACAACAACCTGATCAGAAACATTCATCTTCTCCATCTTCCTGTGTTCTGTGGTGCTGTGCTTGTGCTGAGATTTCATCCTTGAGCAAGCTACTACAAATCTTGAGGCAACCTTTCCTTGCTTGAGTACTTGGTGGAAAGAACAAGAGGCTTAGAGAGTCCATCAGCGAGAAGACACGAAAAAGGGTTCTTGCGTAAGATCGTCGCTGGTTGGAGCTGAGAACCTTGCTGTGTTCTTGTCCTTGATAAGTACTGAGTAAGGTTTCCTGTGTTTCATTGTGCTTAAACTCCATACTTGTGATTGAAACGCTGTGGAGAGGTTTCTCCACCGAGAAGGAGGTTTCTCCACCGGGGCTTGATCTGCCGACGATCAAGGGATCGCCCACCTTAAGGGCACGCCAAGGAGTAGGGGCAAGTTATCCCCGAACCTTGTAAATCCTCCCTGTTAGCGTTTTTGTTCTTGCATTAGCTTAGCTTTTCATTTCCTGCATTCTCTGTTCAAGTTGCTTCCGCTGTGCTACTAACATTTGAGGTGCAGAAACTTGATAAGCCAAAAGCGATTTGTGTGTCTGGCTACATTCACCCCCCCCCCCCTCTCTAGCCATCCAAGTTCCAACAGTCTTGACCTTGGACTTTCACGGTTGATCGTGGAAGGATTTCTTCGTTTAAAGACTTCTCGAATAAAGGCGGGTACTTCTCCTTTGTACTCTTGTAGTTCTTTTACCTTTAAGCATGACTGTTTTATGTCTAAATAGGTTGTTTGACCTTATTCCCTGTTGTTTTGTTATTTTAACATCGTCGTTGATACTTTCTACGTTGATTTTCGAGTATTCAAAAATTCGTATCCGTACAGTCTCCTATTGGTTTTCTGTTCTGTAAAGTACCGCTTGTACGCGAGTATTTAGAGGTCCATTAAGCACAATTAGGTTTATTGGGCATTAGAAATATCTTACCTAGTAGTGTAGATGAATAATTGTTGATTTTCGATTCCTGGTTGGTCGTATTGATGCACCGTTGGATTTTGATTGGATTTCGTTGCATCGTTGATTTTCGGTTGTTCGTGCATCTTGTAGCATGCACCATACCTGCACCGTTGCATACTAATGACTGTTGGGCTGTCATTTGATTAAGCCATCGTTAGTCATTTAGTTGCTTGATTCACTCAACCACTTGTTGTCGTGGTAGTTGTTAGAGTGTGAGCAACTGTCCTGCTATGCCACACATGTTGCAGTTGTAGGCAAACAGTGACACCCTCACCGTTGTTTTCGAGAGATTCTAGAGCTGTTGATAGCTCCCCCATTATTCTCGGGGTTTGGAGCAATTGGCTCCCCAGCATCTTGTCCATTCAACCACGTGTATTAGTGGTATTTGTTAGAGTGCGTACAGTTGTCACAGTCATACCCACTCGGTCACACAGATGGGATGTGTTGGCAGCTTGACTGGCGTCAGGTGTGACATATGTCATTGCATCATATGCATTTATTGTATTTATGCATTTTATTGTGCTTGTTGCATTAATATGAGCTATGGTTGCTACATTTGGTTGTCATGCACGTATATGTTAGTTTTATGATTATCGCGTTGTTTTATACATGTTTAATTGTTATTCGATTTTATACATATTGTTTTATTTATAATTATACATATTTAGGTTTTCTTATATTTGTTAGAGACTGTACCTATTGTTTTCCCTACATGTTCTATCTTTATTATGCCAAGCTCTTGTCTAATCATATACCTGCAAAGTCCACTCGGACTCACCACCGCTATCTCCTATTTCTGTTTCAGGTAGCAGGTAGTTGCGTTACTTGGAGCCAGGAGAGGATCCAGCTGCCAGTCCCACAGTATTGAGTTGGTTTAGAGATTTGGTTTAGTGTCCTTTTATTTCCGCACCTCCTTTATGTTCGCATTTGTTTAATTTGTCTTAGTAGAATTCTGTTTATTTCATATTAAGTCGGTACCTTTCTTTTGGATTTTCTTTGGAGTTTACTTTTTGTTTATGATGGTTGAGCCATCCAATTATTATAAACTGCGTGGTTGTGTTTATCTTCTTTTGTAATGATGTCAGCCGCTTGTGGCTGAGCTAGATTAGTGAGATATTATGTATTCATGTCCCAACTTGTCCGTCGTATAGAGGAGATATTACTCAATATTCGAGCAAGTATGAATCTTTGGGGACGTGACAATAAAAGAAGCCTTGGACAACTTCCAAGTGTCCAACACTTGCTACGCTTTGAAATGCTAACGCTAAAGCTAACTACTGCTTCGATGCCATGCTAATCTCCAGGTCCCTTCTGTCTGTATAAGTTGTAATTTCTTTACTATTGTTAAATGTAGAAGTTTTGAAGGGCTTAAATGTGAAAAATTCTAATCTAAGGGCGGAAGTTAAAATAGCCAACCCTCAAGGGGTAACATGCAAAAGTTCCTCACTCACCTATTTCAGTTCCTTTTCTTCATCGCACGCACACAGCCCCTCACAACCCCTTTCTTCCTCCCTCGCTGGAGCAAGCGCCGCAGTCGCCGACAACCTCGCACGTGATTTCTCCTCTTCCCCTATGACGATTTTTCTTCCTTCTCTTCTTCTTCTCATGTGAGCCCAGTTCCGAGTCCTCCTCGCGCGAGCAAACCTACGACAGCCCCTTCCTCTCTTGGTGCGATCTTGCCGAAGACCCCTCCTCACTCGACCGAAGCTGGCGATCTTCTACTCCCTCCCACGAGACACCATCGAGTCGGTCACTGCCTTTTTCTTCTCCCTAATCCACCATCGGCAACAGATCTAGGTAAGTTGTTCTTTGGATTATGGTAGATCTGTAGTTGGTGTTTGATCTGGATTTGTAGCCAAATCTTAGAACTTGCGCAGGTTGCAGATTTTGGGCAGTGAGGATGAATGATTCATTCCCTTGTGTTATGTGTATTTGCTTTTAGAGGGATCTGTGCTATCAATTAGGATTGTCCTGTTTCAGATTTGTGGTTTCCATGAGTCTCCATTGAGGGTGGAGTTGTGATGTAGATCAGATTGCTATCTTCAACTTTTGTGGATTGGTGCTGTGAGTGGGATGTTTTCTAACTGCTCTCCTACTGCTGTGAGGTTGTCATGTATCAAATAGAACTTCGATTTGGAGTTGTTTGACGTTGTAGAGTTGGCTGATTGGAATGTGTTGACCGTGAGTTCATTTTTGGCTGTGGAAAGTCGATCTGTTCGTTGTTCACGTTAGTGTCATGAGCTTAATTGTCGGGTAAAGGTTAGTTGTGCTCTTGTGGTTGGTGTTGATGCACCACCGTGAGCTAAAGTGGAATTAGGGGAAGTTTGTTGAGCTTATTTTCCTTGATGCGATGCTTTAGCTAAAGTTGAATTGGTGGCTTTGAGTGGGATATAAGCTGTGGAATTTATGCATTCGATCGGATTTTTGGATTTACTAAAATTTTACTAAGGGATTAGGGGTTAGCTTGGATGCACTCATAATGTGGATTTCAATTTGGGTTAAGTGTAGGCTAAACCCAAAACGAATTTAACCATGAGGAATCAACTAATTAAGTAGTTAATCGTTTAATTTAAATTAATTAAATAATTTCAATAATTAGGATTAATCCGAATACGATTTAGAAATTGGATTAGCTAATTACTATTTATGTAATAGCTAAATAGATTTGTCTTTTGATACAAGATGTTGATTTGAGCTTGGACTTCTGAACGAAGAGTTCTCGTCGTTTACGGACTACACATTGGAGGCGGGTACCTTCTGACTTATCTCTATAAATATTTCAGATTTTTATGCATGGTCTTTTATGGATAGTATTACGATGTACCTTTATCTACCTTTTGTTTATCCTACTTGATACATACTGCTTGACCCTTTAACATACTCAACTTTATTTTCAATACAGTCTCCATGCTTGATACTATGATTCTAGAGAGTATACGTATTATTGATATCTAGTATTATTGCATGCCTAGTAAGTTATTTGTATGTCATGATTTATGCTTCAGACTTGTGCATGTCATTTTGAGATTTACTTGATGGGTGTTAGCGTCATGTACCATCTTTGCATTATTACATAGCTAGCGATCCTTAGCTCCCTTGTGGTTGAAACGGGTCATCAGTCATATCAGGATCTGCACACACTGTCACTCATGGGTTAGTGGTACTATCAGGAGGATGTGTGCAGTTGCCTTGTCAAGGCTCGGCTCGGTCGCTCATGGGTAGTGGTATTCGCAGAGTGGTAGTAGACAGGGATCCCTCCTCTTCCTCGTGATATGAGGAGATAAGAGCGGTGCTCCCCATATGACTTGGGGTAGGAGGGTATCCTCTGCTAGCATCATGTCCACTCGATCACTCAGGAGCAGTGACGGTAGAGTGCGTACAGTTGTCATAGCCCTACCCACTCGACCTCACTCATGACCGGTGACGGTGGTTGACTGGCGTCAAGGGTGATCATATCATTGCATCATGTGCATGATTGCATAGATTGCATAGATTGTATTTGTTTGTGTTTGCCGCACTTACTTGAGCTGTGATTGCTACATTTGGATGACATGCACATACATGAAATATTTTATTTGCTTATGGTCTGGTGACCATTCAGGTTCGGAGATTTATGACCTATATGCCTCGTAGGTGAGGTTGATATGGATATGTATATTTGTATGTAGTATACCGATCATGTATCCTGATTTTTTCCTTTGAGACTGTATCTACCTACTTTCATTCCGCTATTGTATAACCTTTTTATAGCCATGCATATATATCCGATATATACCCGTGGAGTCCCCTTGGACTCACCCCCGATTGTTATATTTTTATTTTCAGGCTGAGATACTTGGAGTCGCCAGGAGAGTGCCCAACCCCCGATGGTATTTATGTGCTTTATGTGCTCCAGAGGAACTTATGACTATATGTTTGTGATGCAAGTCGTGCCTGTGACGACCCGACTTCTCTTCCTTAAGGCAGGCGTCACTTTTACTTAACCTTAACTTTACCTTAGCCTTAGCCTTAGGTTACAACTACTTAACTTTACCTTCCTTGTTTTTTTTTCTCGCTGGCACCAGTCGACTGCTAGGAGGCCAGTCGACTGGTGTCTGCCACAGAAGGTTTCTGTGCGCGGCACCAGTCGACTGGCGTTCTAGCAGTCGACTGGTGTCAGCCATAGAAAGCTTCGGTGCGCGGCACCAGTCGACTGCTGGGAGACCAGTCGACTAGTGCATCGGGCAGAACTTTCTGTTCGATATACCAGTCGACTGGTATCTGAACCAGTCGACTAGCATGCCTGAAAATCTGCAGTTTCAGACTTGAGAATTTCTTTCAAAGGACCACCATTCACACACTACCAATGCATATAAAGAAATAACTCCAAATCTATACTCAATCATGCTTGAAAACATTTACTTGCATTAAAACACTTGCAAACTTAACATGCTCATAATTTCTTTTGAGACTTGATACTTATACATTTCCATACTTTAAAACACTACCTTCTTTACTCTTACTCTTTAACATGCTTGTAACATAACCATGTTAACATACGTAACAAAACATGCACTTAAGAAAATTGAAACACTTACATATACTCATATACTTCGAAATAATAATCAACTTTCTAGGCCTTGACATTGTACCTGGTATCAATGTACCAATGCGCGCATCCCTAATAGGTTTCGGGGTAACTAGCCACCGCACCCTATTAGAGCTTCTTTCTAACTTTCTGCGGGCCTCTCATTTGCCCGGTACATGTCACTTTACAAAAGTAAAATACTTTCTTACTCATGATGTTTATACTTATCAAGCTATTTTTCTTTTTGCATAAATTTTGCACTACAAACCTTTACCTTTCTTACATGGAACTTTCATCGAGCACCTTGCGTGCCCTTAACCCAAAACTCATTTTTAGGACTTTTCAAGAATTTGGTCTTATCATGCTTAGATCACATACACAAAATCCTACTCAAATTTAAGTTCTATAATAAGAAATATATCTTCTTGAGAAACTTACACACACAATTTAAAATAGTCTTAAAGCATGCACTTAGATCACAAAACATGGTTCTACAACGAGAAATACATGACGAAACTACTTCTATTGTAGATGAGTGATCTGTTGGATCGAGAATTACGATAGAGGGGGGGGGGTGAATATCGTATTATAATTTTCGGATTGAAAGAGTAAATGCACAGCGAAAAATTTAAATCAAAACACACGCTAACTCAGGGATTTACTTGGTTCGGAGTCGTGGTCGGCTCCTACTCCAAGGCCCACGGTCGTTGACCGTTTACTGCAGGCAATTCTATATGAACGCAAAGAGTTTACAAGAATTGTACAAGTTAAGTGCAGTAAATAGAATAGAGTTACTCTTCGTGATCGACGCCCGGTTTGGATCGTACTTCGGTGTGGAGGGTCGTCGTCGGCGCTTGAATCTCGAGATGGAAGGTTTCCGGAGCAGAGCGCTTGAGTCGAAGAGCGTAGAAGCGTTAGAACGTTGTTGTGTTGTGAAGTCTTGGCCTTGGGTGCTATTTATAGCATTCTGGGGCGCCCTGGACGTTGGGGGCGCCCCCCACGTGTTAGCCGATCCGCAAACCTCGCGGTCAGCCCTGATCCCACTCGAATAGGGATGAGGTTTGACTGTGGGGGGTGCCCGGGACGCTGGGGGCGCCCTCGCTGACTTGGTCCGCTGGCTTCTCGCTGGGTGAGCGCTAATCCGCTTCGCTAACTGGACTGGGGGCGCCCTGGACGCAGAGGGCGCCCTGGCCCAAAGGTTCTTTGAAGCGTAGTTGTGTTTCTTGATTTGCCTTGGCCTTGAGGTCGCTCGGGACCTCCGGGGTGCCCTACTCAGCTGCTGCCTCTCTCCTTTGAGGTGTTCTGAGCTGCAGAGACTCGTTCCTTTGGTCCTGCATACAGGGTTAGTTGCAAATACAATAATACACAATATATGTTAGATTATACAGCCTTAGCTGTCTTGGTTCTGACTTTGGGTCTCCAAAATGGAACCCTAGGTCGAACCGACGCCTACTGTTCCCTCGACGGGGAACGCGTCCTCACCTACTCCTCTCAGAAGAATTTACCTTTTGCCAACTGGCTCCTCCGGTTGGACTTTTGCCTAGCAGTCCTTCGCCAGGTCTTCGGTACCAGGTTGTTCTTCGCCCATTGCCTAGCAGTCTTTCGCTAGGTCTTCATATCCTGGCAGCCCTTCGCCAGGAGCCTAGCAGTCCTTCGCTAGGGCTTTGTATCCTGGCAGTCCTTCGCCAGGTGCCTAACAGTCCTTCACTAGGGCTTCATATCCTGGCAGCCCTTCGCCAGGAGCCTAGCAGTCCTTCGCTAGGGCTTCATATCCTGGCAGCCCTTCGCCAGGAGCCTAGCAGTCCTTCGCTAGGGCTTTGTATCCTGGCAGTCCTTCGCCAGGTGCCTAGCAGTCCTTCGCTAGGGCTTTGATTTGCACACTCAAGATGCATGTTAGATAAACATTAAACCTTAACTTTTGAACCCTATTGTCATTATCAAAACATAGGTTCGACTTGGGTGCTGCCTGCACCAATAATCTCCCCCTTTTTGATTTATGGCAACCTAGTTCAAAAAGTTAAGTTAATCAAGAGTAAGATTGGCCTAAGTTTGATTCCCTCCCCCTGGAAGAAATCTCCCCCTAGGTTTTTCAAAAGTTCATGTGTTTTAAAAAAACTTCTAAGTCTAAAGATAGAATGATTTTTCATCAATTAACTTAAAACAGTGAAAGAGACATTTTTCAAAAGAAATTTTGGTTGGGTACTTGGAAAGTTTCTACTTGGAAGCTTTGTAAATTTTCAAATTTTTAAAAAAACTTTCAAGTTTGAAAATAGGTACTTAGAGATAGTACCCATCTTGGGTCAAGTACTTAGACACAATTTTGAAAACACTTTAGGTCAAGTATTTAGAAAAATTTAAAAGAATTTAAGTTAAGTACTTAGAAATTTTTGTAAAAAAGTTGAGTCAAGTATTTGGACATTTTTGAAAAAATCTAAGTTAAGTACTTAGAAATTTTTGAAAGCATTTAAGTCAAGTACTTGGACATTTTTGAAAAAATCTAAGTTAAGTACTTAGACATTTTTGAAAAAAGATTTAAGTCAAGTACTTTAGAAATTTTTGAAAAAATCTAAGTTAAGTACTTTGACATTTTTGAAAAAAAGATTTAAGTCAAGTACTTTAGAAATTTTTGAAAAAATCTAAGTTAAGTACTTTGACATTTTTGAAAAAAGATTTAAGTCAAGTACTTTAGAAATTTGTGAAAAAAATCTAAGTTAAGTACTTTGACATTTTTGAAAAAAAATTGAAAGCAACTTAGATTAAGTACTAAAAACGTTTTGAAAAGCCAACTACAGATTAAGTACTTTTTGAAGAAAGGATAAGGAATTTTTTTTTTTGAATTTTGAAAAATTAAACTCTTCTCTCCTTTCCAATCTCTCCCCCTTTGCCATATATCAAAAACAAAGTAATATAGCAAAAATAAATTGCATTGATATTAAGTAAAGTGCTGTACTGAGCCAATTCAAGATATAAACTGAACCAAATCAATTTGAATTATCTCGGTAGGGTCCTGTCTAACCCAGTTAGGTACTTACCAATTGTTATAAACAGTGGCTTTCGCTAGGGTTAGTCAAGTTAAGTGATCTGTTCAAGTTAGGTTTTCTAAACTTGACATTTAACCTGATTACTGTTCAATTTGTATTTAGTGCCCCAATTACTGCAGATGCACTGACTTAAAGCATCTTGAATTAAAGCAAAGACCTAAGCATCTCAACCCATTTTAGGTGATCAAACAAAAGTACCCTAAGGTGCTTGTGAGATGCTGGCTTCTAGATCTATAGGTGCATGCAGTTCTAGGGTTAGGGCCTAAGCTTAGCCCATTTACGAAAAAGACCCTAGTTTTGAAGGGGGTAGTTTTATTAGAAAACTAAGTAAAATAATTTGAGAAAATGATTTTTTTTAAAACAAAAAATGTGATTTTTTAAGTAAAAGTTAATTTGAAAATAGAAAACAGTTTTAAGGAAAACAAAAATAGAGCAGGCCTATTCTATTAAGCATAATCCTAACTGCCTTCTTAGTGAGTTGAACTCAGACTCAGGTAGGGGTTTGGTGAATATGTCAGCTAAGTTAGATTTGGACTCTACATGCTTAAGGACTATTTCACCCCTGGCTACATGGTCTCTTACAAAGTGGTGTTTGACTTCTATGTGTTTGGTTCTGGAATGTTGGATTGGATTCTTAGTTAGATTAATTGAGCTTATATTGTCAATGAAGACTTGGGTTTGATTATAGTCAAGCTGAAAGTCCTTAAGAGTGTGCATCATCCATAAGAGTTAGTGCTACACACTCTTCTAAAGCTACATACTCAGCTTCAGTTGTGGATAAAGCTACACAGTGTTATTTTCTACTGCACCAACTTACTAGACTGTTTCCTAAGAGTTGGCAGCTTCCACTTGTACTTTTTCTATCTAGCTTACAATCAACATAGTCAGAGTCAGAATATCCTGATAGTTTAAAAGTTGAGGTCCTAGGATACCAAATCCCTACATTTAGGGTGCCCTTAATGTATCTTAATATTCTTTTTAGGGCTGCTAAGTGAGTTTTCTTAGCACAGGTTTGGTACCTAGCACACATTCCTACAGAGAAAAGGATATCAGGTCTGCTGGCTGTAAGATATAGTAGACTACCAATCATACATCTATAGAGTTTAAGGTCTACTGGTTTACCATCAGGGTCACTATCTATTTTTGTGTTTGTGGCCATAGGGGTACTTATGCTTTTGGAGTTATCCATTTTGAATTTCTTTATTAGTTCTTTAGCATATTTTGATTGATGGACATAATTTTCATCTCTGGTTTGCTTAATTTGTAGCGCTAAGAAGAAAGTGAGTTCACCAACTAAGCTCATTTCAAATTCATTTTCCATAATTTTTATAAATTCTTTTAAAAAGCTAGAGTTGGTGGATCCAAAGATTATGTCATCGACGTAGATTTGGGCAATAAAAATGTCTTTTTCCAAGGTCTTTATAAATAGGGTTGAATCAATTTGTCCTTGTTTAAATTCCTTAGAAATTAGGTAGGTAGATAGACGTTCATACCAAGCCCTAGGTGCTTGTTTCAGTCCATACAGTGCCTTAGTGAGTTTGTAGACATGGTTAGGTTTTTCTAAGTCCTCAAAACCAGGGGGCTGCCCTACATAGACTTCTTCTTTAATGAATCAATTTAAAAAGGCTGACTTTACATCCATTTGATAGAGTTTAAATCCTTTATAGGATGCAAATGCTAACAACATCCTAATGGACTCAAGTCTAGCTACTGGGGCATAGGTTTCATCATAATCTAACCCTTCTACTTGACTGAATCCTTTTACAACTAATCGGGCTTTATTCCTTACTATTTCCCCTTGATCATCTAGTTTATTTCTAAAAACCCATTTAGTATCAATAATAGATTTGCCCACAGGTTTGGGCACTAGTTCCCAGACTTGGTTCCTCTCAAACTGAGATAATTCTTCCTGCATGGCTATGATCCAATCTGGATCTGGTATGGCTTCCTCTATAGTCTTAGGTTCAATTTTTGAGATCAGTGCAACCTGACTAAGGTTTCTATAGGATGCCCTGGTCCTGACTCCTAAGGTTGGATCACCCACAATTTAATCAGTTGGGTGACTAAGTCTGAGTTTCTTGGTTTTTCTAAAACTTGGTTCAGCCTCAGGTCCGGCTGGTCGGTTGGGTTCAACTATTTGGGTTGGTTCAGTAGTTGGTTCAATTGTTTGGGTTGGTTCAGTAGTTGGTTCAACTGTTTGGGTTGGTTCAATAGTTAATTCATTTAAGGGTTCAGTTAAAGATTCAACATTATCTTCTTGATCAGTATTTGATGAATTTGGGTCTGGATTATCAGATTTTGTAGTAACTTCTTCATCAAATATTAAATTTGTTGTTTCCTCAATTTTCTTTAATTGTTTATTGTAAACCCTATAGGCTCTACTTGTTGTTGAATATCCTAAGAAGATGCTTGGGGTTGACTTAGACTGGAATTTACCTAGATAGTCCTTAGTGTTTAGGATGTGGATTTTGCACCCAAAGACCCTTAGGTAATGTAGGTTAGGGAGTCTATGGTAATAGAGTTCATAGGGTGTTTTGTTTTGTCTTTTGTTGATTAGCACCCTATTTTGGATGTAGCAAGTCGTACTAATTGCTTCTGCCCAAAATTGGTTGGCTAGGTTGAATTCATTGAGCATAGCCCTAGCGGCTTCCTGTAGGGTTCTATTTTTCCTTTCAACTATCCCATTTTCCTGGGGGGTTCTAGGACACGAAAATTCGTGTATATACCCGTTTATTTTGCAGAATTCTTCGAATCGTTAATTCTCAAATTCTCCCCCGTGATCGCTCCTAAGTCTTTTGATTTTTGTATCGTTTTGATTTTCAATTAACTTACAAAAATCATTAAATAGGTTTAGGGTTTCATCTTTGGTCTTTAGAAATTTAACCCAGGTAAACCTAGAATAGTCATCAACTATTACTAAGCAGTAACGGTTTCCGCTTAGTGACTTGGCTCCATGTGAATCAAATAGGTCAAGGTGCAGGAGCTCAAGTGTTGTTTGAGTTAGGTCTGTTTGAATTGGTTTATGACTGGACCTAGTTTGTTTACCTTGATTACATGATTCACAAATTAAGTTTTCAAGGTTTTTAATTTTAGGCACACCCTTAACTAGGCTAAGTTGAGTGAGTTTTGAGAGTAATCTTAGATTTGTGTGACCTAATCTCCTATGCCAGAGGTTTGATTCTTCTAACTGAGTTAATGATAAGTACCATTTTTGTGATTATTTTAGATGTTAAAATCCATGTTTGATCCATGTTTTTATTGCTTAATTCTGATTTTACCCTAGGTTTTGGAACTTTATCTTATTTTGGACTTAATTGCAAAATTACATTAAACTGGATTAATTGGCCACTAAATTTTGGATCTATTTTTGTAGGCACCAAAGGTTCAAGGACTTAGGGCATATTGGGTCAAACTTGAGTCGGAAGTGACCCGGATCCGATTATCAAGCCTACGATTAATCCGGGCCGTCCGATTCAAGAGCGGTTAGATCTGAGCCATCCGGGACGATCTGAAGCAATCCGAGCTAGGGTTAGGGTTGATCAAGCTCTATGATCAAGATCTGAAGGTTTCATCCCAATCAGAGCTCAATCAACCGTTGGATCAAGCAAGGAGGGCTCTAGAGCGTCCATTCACAGATAGAGTTGATCTGGACCATCCGTTGCACATCTGGAGGATCCGAGCTACCACGAGGCAGATCCTGACCCCAGATCATCATCATAAAAGTTTGGCTCCAATCAGAGCAAGATCAGCCGTTGGATCTCCTCCAATCAATCTGAGCCGTCCATTAGTTCCTATTTAATCAAAAATTTCCAGCGTTCAGCGTTGTCGCGTCTTCGCCGCAAACAGTAGCATCTTCTTCGTTTCTTCGTTTTTCTTAGTGTTTTTCTCCATTTTCGGGGCGCGACCCCTCGATTCTTCATCAAGATCATCTTCTGGAGCTTTGGAGGTCAGTTTGATTGGAGAATTAAGCTCGAATTCGCGCCGGACAGAGTTATTTGAGGGTTTCGGTGGCTCTGTGGTCCGAACACTGAGATCTTCGCCACAGTCCATTTCCGATGATCTGAGGCACTTGTAGGGGTTCTCAAGTGATCTCAGGTTGTTCCCAAATCACCATCGCAGCTCCACAAACGAAGATCGAAGCGTTTGGATTGGAAATTCCCAGCTTGCGCAGTTTGAGCAGAGTTCACTAATCCAAGCTGTTCTTCCACTGATTTGCTGTGCCTAGGGGTTCGAAGCCAGCTCTTGCTTGACGACCAAGAAGAATTTGAGCTGAGGAAGATTGAGGAGTAGCTTAGATAGTTTAATTTCGTTTATTAGCTGTAAATTGCCATTTCTGCTGTAATTTCGTTTCTGATTGGTTTCAGATTTGGTTAATCTCGTTTTCTTAATTGTTTAGCTGTAATTTAGCTTCACTTTTCAAGTTGAGTAGTTAAGGAACTTGTGTAGTGATAGATTTCGTTTAATTTCAGTTTATATCTTGTTTTTAGCTTGCGTGCCAGATTTGTAGGATGCGTATCAGATTTTTCTGCATTTCATCTTCCTGCGTATCAGTTTTTTAGCTCTTGCATTTCATATCAGTTAGTTTAGTTTAATTCCGAATTGTTACTGATATTAGTTTGATACATTTGATCTAAATTGCTTGTGAATTCCTGAATTCATTGTTTCCCTGTTTTTAGTTTCCCATTTCTGCCCTAAGTATCAGTCCTGTACAGCTTGCGTACCAACTCCATTCCTGCACATGTTGTGTATCAGTTCTTCTCTTGAGCTTTGGAATTTCACATCTAGCTAGATGTAGTTATCCTCTGAAATTATACTTTAGTTTGTCTCAATTTCAAGCATTTGAATCCCATTTCTGCAAGTGAGTTCTATTTATGTAAATCAGTTGCGCAAACTGGTTTAAAAACCTGCAAGTCACTGTTATTTCTGCAAATTGTAGTTGTAGAGTCTGAATTGCCAACATCATGCCTGCAAATCTACTTCAGCCCTAAATACTGGTTCCATTTCAGCCCTACATTCATTCATTTCTGCATCTAGAATTTCTGTTATTAATTGATCAGTCCCTTGCTTAATTGTGGCAGTGTTTTATTTATTTCAGTATGTCATGTTCAATGACAGCTTGATTCCAAGCTTGGTGGATTGGTTTTATTGCCGAATTGTCAGCATTGGCTTGGCACTCTATGTCTCAAGTTGGCACATAAGCTTCATGCATTTGGGTAGCAAGATTACATCAAATTCTGCACAATGTTTCAAGTGGAATTTCAGCAGTAGTTTGGGATAAGTTGAATGGAATTTATAGTGTACTTTTGAGTTTGAAATAAGTCTTTTGCAGTCATTGCACTCCCAAACTGTTAGTATTAACTTTAGCATAAAAGTAGCAGTTTTGGCTCAAGTGTTCTCCTATGCGTATCAAGCATGCTTTGGTAACTCTTTTGAATCAGTTTAGCTCTCCATAAGAATTCCCTTGCAATTGAATTCAGTGAATCGAATTAAGTTTTGTTTTCCAAGTCTGGTTATTGTGCGATTGGTTGATTAATTCCATCATTCGTTGAGTTCTTTAGTGCCAACTCCTTGTGTAGCTCCCTTAATTGAGTGGCTTTGCTTTTCATTTTCCCTGAGTTTCTCATTCATAATTGAACCCAAATTCCAGATTTTATTTGAAACCCGAAAACACAAACGACACCTAAATACGAGCTTGAATCAAACAACGTCAACTAGCCCCGAGAAAAATACGACCAGTGGCCCCTATATTACATTTTCAGTTATTGATTGTAAAAGGGTTTCCAGCATTTCATTTCATTCATATATATTTTAAATTTGATGAGCCCATACATTTCGTGACAAATTAGCTAGTATATTTGGGCACGTTCAGTTAACATGCATTTAGGTACTAGGGGTAGGTTGATAGTGTAAACATTATTTTTTCTAGTGCCCTTAAGCATGATTTCTGAGTCTTGTAAGTTTCTAATCAGGCAATTAGAATTGGTGAAAGTAACTACATAGCCAGTATCACATAATTGACTTATACTAAGCAGGTTAAAATTAAAATTATCAACCAGAAGTACTCTTTTAATAACAAAATCAGTTTTGAGTTCAATGTTACCTGACCCAATCACTTTGAGAGTTGCATTGTTGCCAAATGCAACTGAGCCAAGGTTCTTGAACTTGAGTTTGGTGAACTTCAATTTGTCCCCAGTCATATGTCTGGAGCATCCGCTATCCAACATCCATTGGTCCAAATCTTTATGTTCCTATACATAAAGAGTTTTGTTGATTTGGATCCAAATAGAGTTAGGGATAGTTTCAAATTGATTTTCACACCCTAGTCTGTCTCACCCAATCTAGGGTTTTCAATCACGTTAACCTTATGAATTTTTTGTGAGACAGGTTTTTTGTAAACAGATTTAGTTTAATGAAAATCATGATTTATTTTGAAAACTAGTTTAGTTTTGAAAACAGTCAATTTGAATAAAAAAATATTTGAATTTATAATTAATTGAAATTTGTGTTAGATTCGAATTTGACACGAATTAATTTGAATTTGAATTTCAAAAATTGGCTTCCAGGTCTTGGCGAGGCACTAGGCCTTCTTTGGCCGTAGCCTTATTGGATCAACAACCCCTTTCTTGACAAAGTCTTTTAGTGAAATATCATTTTCAAAATTAATTTTTGATAAATTCTGGTCTAACTAGTTTGGGTCTTGGATCGGTAGCTTCGGCTGGTTTCACCAGTCTAAACAGACCAAGTAGACTTGATCTTATTAGAATTGGCTTCCCCAACGTACTATCATCTCACCGCCACCCAATACTATGTTGTCAGATTTCAACTAATTAGTTAAGTCCTTATTCTAATCAGTCCTAGGTCTAAACATGGTAATTTAAAAAAAAATAGACAGGCAATAAAACATGCAATTTTCAAGCAAAAAAATTTGACTACTTTATCCAAATAGTTTTTAGTTTGGCTCCCCCTGGACTAAAGCCTCGGTAATGGTTAGGCAAGATGTGAATCTTGTCCTTAGGGATCCAAACTTTATTTGATCCAGTTTGGTTAAGCAGGCATAGTTTGAGAACCCATGCCTGAACCTTAGGTCTGGACTGGTTCAGTACAGCATAATAGGATCTTTGTCTAGACTTGGTTCGGTAGCCTAACCCGGATCGATTTAGAACCGACTTCTATTTTCCAAGGATCATACCAAGACCCTTGGAACCAGAAGTGAAACGTTCTAATGCTACTCTAAGATCCTTGACTTGAGTTTTCAAGGAGGAGTTCTCATGTTCAAGTTTTTCAACTTGAACAGAGGTTCCTTCTTGAACATTCTCAATTAAGGATTTAGAGTCAGCTCTCTCTTTCAAGAGTTTTACTTCCTGTCGGAGAGATTCGACTCGGAGTTTGGCTTTGGCCAAGTCTCGAGAAAGATAAGAAATAAGTTCGTTTAACTGAATTCTCGAGAAACCACTTACAGTTATTTCGCCGTCCTCCGCAAATGTCAGTTTGCCGTCGTCCAGCTCCGATTCTGACTTGGTCTCGATTTGATCGTGGGCGGTTAGTGCAAGCAGGTTCGTTTGTGGGACCTCTTCTTCTTCTTCGGAGGAAGACTCGTCCCAGGTTGCCTGAAGTGCCTTCTTCTTTGTCTCCTTTAGGTTCGGACACTCCGTTTTGTAGTGACCCTTCTTTTTGCATTCATAGCAGGTCACGTTTGGTTTGTTTGAAGGATCAGTTGGTTCATCCTTTCTTCGGCTGTTTTTCTTTCTAGTACTTTGGTTCTTGAGTTCCTTGTAGTAATCCCGAGCTAGCCGAACCAGTTTGGGTCGATATCCTTCGCTATCTTCTGAGTCTGAATCTGAATCAGACTTGGGTTCAGGTTGAAGCTTCTTCTTTGTTAACTTTCCAGCTTTACCTGCAACAAAAGCAATGCCTTTCTCGGCCAAATTGCAGTTAGTCTGTTCATGCAATTCTAATTCTGAAAACAACTCATCTAATTTAATTTTTGAAAGGTCCCTTGAAACCTTGTACGCATCTATCATAGATGCCCACAAAGAATTTCTTGGGAAAGCGTTAAGAGCATACCTTATGAGGTCACGATTTTCTACCTTATGACCAATGGTGTGTAGGCCGTTCATCAGCTCCTGAATTCTGGCGTGAAGTTGGGCTGCTGTTTCGTTGTCGCTCATTTTAATAGTGTACAGTTTGTTCAGTAGAAGATCCCTCTTGCTGATTCTGGTGTCGGAGGTTCCTTCGTGTAATTCGATTAACTTGCACCAAAGTTCTTTGGCGCTGTTGAAAGGACCCACCCGGTTCAGCTCCTCTTTGGTTAGACCACATTGGAGCGTCTGGCACTACAAGAAAAATGACTTATTGTGACATTTATTTTATGACACTTAATGGTAAATGCCATTATAAACTAATTATAATGATACTTATTAAAACAGATTAATTTTATAAAAAAAAAGTATCTGATTAAACCCTTTATCATGACACATTTTATAAATGTCTTTATAAATCTAAACATTTTCTTATTAAAACAAATTATTTATTTTTTAAAAAATTTATTTAATTAAACTTTTTCCAACTTAATTAACCCGTGCGATTTCTCCAACTTAACCGCATGATTGAACAAATACCACCGCCAACCCTAAATCGGCCGCTCCTTCAATACAACGCCAAATTTTTCGCTTGCCCGCGCTCCTCGAACCTCGATCGCCCGCGAACCCTAAATCGCCCGTGAACCTCGATCGCCCATCCTTTCTCCCTCGCTCCCTGCTCGATCACCCCTCCTACGCGAGTGCCTCCAACCAGCGCCCCTCCACCTACGCGAGCCCCTCCCCCTACGCGAGCGGCTTCAACCACCGCACCTCCACCAGCACAGTCTGGGTTGCGCGAGCGCCTCCCCACGCGCGACGCTCCTCCCCGCCACGCCGTCTGCCCACCAATACGGTCTGCCCTACTCGCGCGCCTCCCCGTCAGCACGGTCATCTACCCTACTCGACCCTCCTCGCCACACGCGCACCTCACCACCAAAGCCATCGACCCCGCTGTCTACCCAGGTGAGGTAATTGAAATTTCCTCTTCCACCGTCTAATGATCTGAAGCCCTAGGTTGCAACCATCTTCTTGATAAATTCTCAAAGGTCATTGAAGTTCTGTTTGTAGATTTCCGGAAGTGACAAATTCTGTTTGTAGATTTCCTGAAGCAAACTACAAATTCTGTTTGTAGTTCTGTTTGTAGATTTCTGTTTCGATTTCTGTTTGAAGGTTTCCGGAAGTGACAAATTCTATTTGTAGATTTCTTGAAGCAAACTATAAATGAGCTCGTGGATTCTTGAGCTTGTTCACTCATCCTATTCATTAAGAGTTCTTGAAGTTGTTCTTAGCAGTGGAATCTGAAATTCTTGCCAACATTTTTCTTACTTGTTTTATCCCTTTTTTTCCATTTTGACTTGAAATATAGTTCGTCATTATGCCAATTCTACTTTTGTTTTCTAAATGCTATCGTCTGTCAATCAGAGCAGGTTTCATTGATACTAGCATTGCTCTATCATTCTATGCTTAGGTTGCAAACAAGCTTTATCTGCTGAACTATGCTTCAGATAATATTGAACAGTTTGACTGTACTTGGTATGTTGTCTTTTGAAAGTATTGCCTCCTATCATTCTAATCATGTATTGACAGATAAGGCTGTTTAGTTTACATAATCCTGACAAGAATGTAAGATTGCCCATAGATAAATAATGACTTTTAGTTTATATATTTGTAGGCATCTGAACATAATCCTGACAAGAATGTATGATAGAGTTATTGGCTTTACCAGGCCAAATTGTTGTATGGGTTATCATTCACGGAGAATGAGCGCCAAGATATCTAGATTATGATACAGACCAGCATATTTCGAGACCTTACTTTGCTGCTCGAGTGTCGTGAATGGTTTGAAGAAGAGATTTTGGCTGAGAGGAGAGACAACCAGTAACTTGATTCTTAATGTACATGACTATAATGTTCATTACTTCTGAGTATCTCACTTGCAGCCCATTCAATGTCGTATTGTTTATTAAATATTGATTTTTCAATTGGTAGGTTGTGCAAGTATTATATGCTCATGTAGATTTGATGGTCTATATAATCAGACCTAAGCCTAGGTAAGATAGGGTAATCATTATGTTTCAGTAGCTAGATTGAAATAAGATGTAGAGCAACATTCAGTCATTTAATTAAACGAATTAGTAAACATGAAATACTTCTAATTCTGCACAAGAAAATTATCATTGCATTTGTAACTCTATTTTTCTTGAAAACAGAAATAAACTTGCTCCCGTGTCTGAAATTTCAATTTTTGAAGGTCCACTTTGGTGAAGGTATAAGCTTTTTGATATTGTTTTATACTGATTCCTAACCCAAACCCTAAATCTTTTGCATTCTTTATTGGAATTGATCTAGATTTTATACATTTTTTTCTTTATTATATACTTCTTTAATTTTATTTCATTTACACAAATTAATTAATATATGATTTTTTTCGTAGGTGACAAGACATTGATATGGCCATAATCTTTAATCTCTTTAGATTGATCCAAGACATCAATATGACCATAATCTGCATATTTATTATGAAGAATGACGCAAAAGTGAAGCAGGCCAACCTTTCTTCTACTGGTAAGTGATAGACTCCTTCCTATCCTCTCTCTTTTCTGAACTAAACTGTTATATGTTTATCAACAGAAAATGATATGTTTAGCTCTTCTGTGCTCCAGCGTGGGAATGATACAGATATACTAGGCAAATAATCTCATCCCACATGGAAAATAAATTCATTTCAGTCTTTTTTTTTGTTTACATTTCTTGTATTTCCTGTATCTTATTGTTCAGTAGTTTGAGTTACTTATCTCCAACCCTAATTCTGTGTCTTTGTTTGTAGGATTTTAGTACAGTTTTTCTGTTTATTTTACATAAAAAATATGATAGTTAACTCGATATTTTTCTACTTCTAATCAGCTTCAGTGGTTTCTGATAGGTTGGTTGTGGA
Organism: Boesenbergia rotunda; assembly: GCA_024364735.1. Taxonomy (NCBI): domain Eukaryota; kingdom Viridiplantae; phylum Streptophyta; class Magnoliopsida; order Zingiberales; family Zingiberaceae; genus Boesenbergia; species Boesenbergia rotunda. The sequence continues at coordinate 223,350 of JAGFNQ010002259.1, read as the reverse complement.
GTTGGAAACACTCTTTTCCCACTTCTAGCTTCATTTCCAAATGTTTTTGTACATGCTTGTGATTTTTCACCTCATGTTGTTGCAATGGTAAAGGTATAACAATCTATGTGTTAATAACTAAATTTTGCTAACCTAGAAATCATGTTGTCATCCTTGTGGTTGTAACCATATACTTACTAAAATGTGCCAATCCTTAAAATCAACAGGAAAATGGAGCTTTTGCATCTGAGCGACTAAATACTTTTGTTTGTGATGTGACGAAGGATGAACTGCCTAAGACAATTCTTCCATCATCAGTAGATATTGTTACCATGGTAATCCATCGTCTAAAATTAGTTCTTTAAGTTTTTTGATATGGGAAGCTTATTATCGCGATTTCGCTATTTATTCTTTTTGTTTATGTTGCAATATCAGGAATCAGTTTTATGTACATGTGAAAATTGGTATTATTCATGAAGAACTTTGACCACCTTAGCTAGCATTCATTTGTTTCTTCAAGTGCCTTTCCCTGCTCTTCTGAAGTCTGAACTTAATTACCAAATTGTCTACTTTATAATCCAGATGATTTATTCCTTTGTTGATTCCTTTGGTGACAACTTGATATCTTGGCAGATCTTTATGTTGTCTGCTATTTCTCCCATGAATATGCCTGCAGTATTACAAAATGTTAGAACCATCATCAAGGTGAGTATACATCCTAATGGCCATATGGCTTGCTTTCTTCACTTTTCTTGTCATCATGCCTTCGACCATCTTCCAGCCAAATGGCTATGTGCTTTTTCGAGATTACGCCTTTGGAGATTTTGCACAGGTTAATCCCTTAAATCAACTTTTCTAAATGAGTTACTAATTCATTTAGTTTTGAAATTATATCCTTATCTATGAGTTCTGATGAGATATAACTGGGCTTCCCACGTCTACCTCTTAAAAGTACCAATAATTTTCGGAAGATATTATTTTGTTACTTCATTGTATTTGACAAACAAATCTATTCTAAGAAGGAAACACCTTTTTGGGAGTTAATTGACTATCCTTTTCTAACATGTCGCTACTTACATATTTGTTCAAGATTAGAATTTCACTATTAGCCATGATTAAGTAGGACTAACATTAACGACGTGAGATTTCATCCTAAAAATTTGAAAAATCTGTCCATAATGATGAGTGTTGATTATATTCATAAAATGAACTTATTTTCAAAATACTTGTATATTTGGTTATTCAGCCTTTGTCGATCATAATACAACAAAAAAAGACTATATCTATGTACAACACATATGTGTATGCATACATTTGCTATTAACACTGTGAAGTCCTTCAATTTGATTTATACAAAGGTAATATGCTGCTTTCACTTCTCTTCAACTATTTTTGTTTTTATGTATAGCTTGAAGAACAAAGAGGCATTCATTTATCACAAGTCTATTTAAACAAATTTGATGTTTGAGGAAAGCCTGCTGAAATTCAGACTCCTTATTGCTTGGTTTCTTGGACATGTCAATTTGATTTTTTTTCTTTATTATATATTTTTTTAATTTTATTTCATTTACACAAATTAATTAATATATGATTTTTTTTAGGTGACAAGAATATTGGATTTTATTTAAGATGTGATGGTTAAAGTTGAAGATGCAGCAAAGTTTGGACGTTTGGTTATGTTTTGCTTTACGAGAGACTTAATTTTTTACTAGTTCTTAAACTAAATATATTGGGTACATTTGTGATTGTGATTAGTGTATATATATTTTTTGAGGTGATCAATTTGATAGTCTTGTATTGTAAAAAAAAATTGGCAATTATTGATTAGCACTTTAATTTCAATTTAAAATTTTTATTTGTGTTTATGTTAATTAGTTATATGTGTAAATATTTATATCATGAAAATACTAAAAATGAGTGAGATATTTATTAATATATGATATTTTTTATGTTACAATAGAACACCAAATCATGTATATAAAAATATCATTGTAAAACTCATATGAAGACATTTTAAAATGTCATAATAAATAATTATTAATGATAATTTTAAATGTCCTTATAGATTAATATAGCAAACATTTATATATGTCATTATAAATTACATAACGAGGCATTTTAAATTGACTTTATAAACTATCATTAGTGATATTTTTTATTATGACTATAAATAAAATTCAAGACACTTATAATTGTCTTAATAAATAATTTTAAAGGACATATAAATCTGTCATCATTACTATAATAAAATAGCATATATAAATGTCATTACAAATCTTATAGTGATACTATTTTTTGTCACTATAACAATTATTCATGCAATTAGTGTTGTCACTATTTTTATTTTATAGTGACATTAAGAATTATCATAAGTGATAAGACTTTAGACAACATCAGTATAGACGACCTTTTAACTTAATGTCACTATATCAAAAATGTCAGTATAAGTAATATATGATGACACTTTTCAATATCATGAAAAGTATTTTTTCTTGTAGTGTGGGTCGCCTTGGCATCAGCTTCAATCTTTCTCTTTAGGGAGTTGTCCCACTTAGCATAGGATTGTGGCACTCCTTCAGCATTCTTTGGAATCTCCAGTCCAGCCTGGATGATGATCCACATGTCCACCTGAGTTTTCAGGTGGACCTCCATCCTGCTCTTCCAGTAGGAGAAGTCCTCCCCACTGAAGAGCGGTGGTCTTGCGGTGCTGAAGCCTTCTTGAATTGCCATTTATAGTAGTCTGAAAAAAACTCAAGAAAAGATCCCAAGACTTGGTCTTGGATTAGCAGTGCGGGAATAATAAAAAAAATTTATCAAGGGGTGTTGCACCAACCTTGATTAACGAAAAGAAAGAACAGGGCAATTTCACCAAGCTGCTCACGGCAGTATCCAAGACCGCAGCCCAATTTCAAGGAGTAGTTTGCTACTACATCTCACACAAGCCCTAATTTATCAATCCATCATAAGGAATAGGGAAAGACTACTCAAATCATAACCTTACCTGAGCAAGAATTCTCACGCGCGAGTCGAGACCAGTGCGGTCGGAAACACCCAGAGGATACCGAACAACAAACCCAGGGCACAGAGGGAAGAGAGACTCGCAGGCGTTCTGTTGGCGAGGAACACAATGCCAACTCGAATCTATGCCCTACCTCACCTGGCGACTGAAGCAGAATCCCAGAAGGTGAGCAACCGAAGTGGCTGGCTCACACTGCTCCGATTGCATAAGAGAGTGGCTCGCGTGCGACGGGGTGAGGAGCGTCGACGGTACACAGAGGGACGGCGACGGCTGGCTACGGCTAGGGCACGCGGAGGGAAATCGGGGAAGAAGAAGGTATCGCGAGAGTTGCGGCTGCGGGGATTGTCTCGACAACGGGGGAAGAGCTAGGTTAATAAGCTGTGGCATTTTGCAATTTAGTCCAGCCCATTTCCATCTAATTGCAATAACACCCCTAGGGCTTAATTTCCAGCCCTTTCAACCGCTTTGTAACCCTTGTTTAATTAAAATCTAATCCCTATTTTATGTCCAAGTCTTCGGAACCCTGGAACCTACCTGGTAACTCTCCGAAAATTTCCGGAACCTACTCAAAAGTATCGGATTTAACACCAATAGGTTTCTCGTGACGTTGGCAATGTGCCTAAACCGCTTTAGACACATAAACAATGAGCGACATCTAGCAATGCATCATTGCTACCCAAGTAACAAGAAAGTCGAGATCCGACTTAACCTCCGTGACTATGATAATGTACGACCTTGTCCTCTATCCTTGATATCTAGATTGACCAATGAGGCATAGACCGTGTCATCCTCGATCAATCTATGTGTTTCTTGATCCCGAGTAGACTCACTCAAGCAAATGAGCTCAATATCTCATATTGACTCATTTGAGCATGGTCAAGCATTTTAGTAGTGCTACTCGATCAAGAGGCCCACAGATATCACTTCCGTCATATGGGAGGGATAGATCTCATCTACATCACTCACATCCCTCCGCATAATTTATTACATACCCAGTGATCGCCTTTATAGTCCACCCTGTTACGGGCGACGTTTGACGATACCAAAGTACATAATGTTGGATCGAGAAAACCGATAGAGGGGGGGTGAATATCGAAAATCGTTCGGATTTAGGATTAGAGCAGTTACGGCAGCGGAATAACACAATCAAACGCAAACACAGTAATTTTACTTAGTTCGGAGCCTAGGTCGACTCCTACTCCAAGGCCCACGGTCGTTGACCGTTTACTTTGGGCAATTCTATATGAGGCGCAATGAAAGTTTACAAATATTGATTTACAACTACAGTATGTTGGTGCAGTTTGCACTAACGGTCAAACTCGGGTTTTGATGTATGACAAAGTGGTTAAAGTTAGGGTTGTTGGTGTTTAACCTCTTTACTAAGTGTGCAGGGTTGAAAGACTTAGGACCAGACACCAGGCTGAAGTCCAGGATGGTTGAGTCCTGGCGGGAAGTCCAGTTGGGTCCGCGGGACCTGACAACTGGCTGAAGACCAAGTTGGTTGAGACTTGGCAGGAAGACCAAGGTGGTTGAGCCTTGGCAGGAAGTCCTGGTGGGTCAAGAAGTCAAGTAGAGCTGCACAAGGTAAGTGAGGTAAGTCACTGGAGGAGCGAACCAGTAAGGACGCGTTCCCTTGTGGGAACATTAGGCGTCGGTTCGACCTAGGGCTCCATTTTGGAGACCCAAAGTCAGAACCAAGACAGCCAAGGCTGTGTAAATTAACTTATTAATTGCTGTTTTGGACTAACCCTGGATGCAGGACCAAAGGAAGGAGTATCTGCAGCTCAGAGAGCCTCAAAGGAGTGAGGCAGTAGCTGAGCAGGGCGCCCCGGATGTGTCGGGCGCCCCAGAGTCAACCCAAAGTCAGCAGAGAGGTAAACGCCCCGACAGCAGCGCAATTGGGGGCGCCCCGCGTGTGTCGGGCGCCCCGCATGTCGGGCGCCCTGCGTGTCTCGGGCGCCCACTGTGCCACGCCACTGGCAGCTGCAGCAGCTCACCCTCGCGAAGAAGATGAAGCCTTGACCGGTCAAACCGGGCGCCCCGCGCGCGTCGGGCGCCCCAGTCAAAGGTGATCCCGAAGAAGCAGAGATCAGCCTTGACCAGAGGGCTCGCCGGATCGAAAGCCACGTGGGGGGGAGCCCCGAGCATCCCGGGCGCCCCCAGCCCTATATAAAGGGCCCTCGACCCTCTTCTTCAGAACAACACTTCTTCCAAAGTCTCCAAGTTCTTCTACGCTCGCGCCTTGCTCCGGAAACGCTTCACTTCGAGCCGACGACGTCCCGCTGCCCCGAAAGAGTCGACCTACTCCGGACGTCGGTAAAAAGAAGAACTTAACTTTTTAATACATATTCTTATTGCATCAAATTACTTGAAAGTGTGGGGTTGTCACACTTTCAATTCATTTGTACTCGCCTACTCTATCGGGGTTGACCGATAGAGAGTTTTAGTGGATTGCCCAACGGAAAGGTCCGAGGGACCTGGGCCTTCGAGTAGGAGTCGACGAAGGCTCCGAACGAAGTAAAACTCGTTTGTGTTAGTGTGTTCGTTTTTCGTTTCTTTCATTTCCGCTGTGCACGCTTTTTAAAGCACTCTGATTTAAATTTAAAAGTCACGTGATTCACCCCCCCTCTCACGTGCATCGATCCTACAAGTGGTATCAGAGCCTGGTACGCTCTCTATCGGTGCAACCACCGTAAGAGCCGGGGGAAATCCAGTTTTTTTTTTGTTTTGGTTTTTCGCTACACTTGATCTAAATTAGGTATTGTTGCCTAGATTTGGATTATTTTTTCCGTTCGTTTGATTTTACTCAAATTTGGTGCAACACCATTTCGAGTCACTCTTTCTCTCTCTTCTCCTTTTCCTACCACACTACTAATCCAAGACCTAGTCTTGGGACAAGTTTTTGTGTAGTCTATTTCAGATGGCTCAAGGTGAAGGCTATAGCACTGCTCGCCCTCCCCTCTTTAATGGGGAAGACTTTCCCTACTGGAAGAGAAGGATGGAGGTTTATCTGAAGACCGACATGGATCAATGGTTCGCGGTGCAATCTGGCTACGAACCACCAATGGACGAGGGAAACAATGCACCATTGAAGCCTGATAGATGGAACCTTGATATGAAGAGAAAGGCCCAGACTGAGTACAAGGCGCAGAACACCCTCCAGTGTGGACTAACAAAAGAGGAATTGAACCGCATCGGCCCAACTGAATCTGCCAAAGAGCTCTGGGACAAACTAATTGAACTACATGAAGGCACCTCTGATGCCAAGGTAACAAAAAGGGATTTACTTTTAAATAAGTTATTTAATATAAAAATGCAGGAAGGAGAATCTGCAAGCCAACTCCACGCCCGGATCAAGGACATACTAAATGGACTCCACCTAATCGGGCACAAACAAGAAAACAGAGACATCATAAGGTATGCTTTAAATGCATTCCCTAGAAATTCACTATGGGCATCTATTATAGATGCTTATAAAATTTCTAGGAACCTTTCTAAAATTAATTTAGATGAATTGTTTTGTGAATTAGAACTGCACGAACAGACTAACGCCAAGGTCGAGAAAGGGCTAGCTTTATTTGCAGGTTCACCAAAGGAAGCCAAATCAAAGAGAAAAGTCCAAGAAGAACCTGAAGATGAGTCAGGCTCTGATGAAGAAGAACAACTGGTGAACTTGGTAAGAAAAATATTCACCAGAAGGAAGAACAAATTTTCAAAGAAAGATATTCAAAAGGTAATGAAGCCCTACAGCACTGAAGGTAAAAGCAAAATGATCTGCTTCGGCTGTAACAGAAAAGGGCACTTCAAACATGAATGCCCTTACAAGAAAGAGGACCAACCCACTAAGAACAAAAAGAAGAAGGCTCTTCAAGCCACTTGGGACGACAGCACAGACGACTCCGACGATGAACCACCAAGGAACTCAAACTATCTCGCACTAATGGCAACCGGACCCGGGTCAGACTCAGAGCACGACGAAGATTCTGAATACGAGTCGAGTCAAGAGATCGGACTCTTTTCGGACGACTCGACTAAGGTATATTTAGATTCAGTAAATGAAAAGTTCTTTAAAATTATTTCTGTTTTAAATAAAAAATTGCTTGAATCTGAATCTAGAAATGACCAGCTTCTTAAGGAAAATCAAGACCTTAAGGAGCAATTAATTAATACCAGAACATTAACTGAACAAACTCAAAATCAAAAATTAATTGAGCTTGAAACTGAAAACTCAACCCTAAAGGGCGAAGTCCTAAAACTTAAGGATCTACTAGCAACTTTCACAACCCGATCCAAGAACCTTGACCTTATTCTTGGATCACAAAAGGGCATGTATAACAAATCTGGGATAGGATATAAATCGAGATCGTCCCAAAGATCCTTTATCTCCTTTATCCACCCCCGCAAAAATCAACGAAAAGCATGGGTTCCGAAAGCTTATCTAACAAAGCAAGTAGGTCAGAATCAATTTTATGTCCCAAAAAGGACATCCATTACATTGACCCTAGACACCCAGTCTACAATTTAGGGGGAGGCTCCAAACTAGTTGGCACCTTAAAATCAGCCGCTGCCCAGGTGGGCACTTAGGACTAGCTTCAAAGTTAATTTGACTCTTGTACTATTTAGTAACAGGGTTTTCAATGAGTAAGTTAAAAGTCCAACTTCTTTAAGCGGCTTTGCCTAGAAAATGGTTGTTGCTCCAATAAGGCTTCGGCCAAAGAAGGCCACTGTGCCTCGCCATGGCCTGGAAGCCAATTATTGAAATGTACTTTTAAATTACTACTTGTTAAACTTGAATCTAACACAAGGTCAAGTTAACTTTTCTAAACAAAATCAAAATCATCTCACAAAATCATACGACTCCCTTGATTGATGACTTAGACCGAGTGAGATGAATAAGGATAACCAAATTCAAATTATTGATTGATAACTCAACTTTCAAAAATTAAAATTAAAATTAAAATTAAAATTAAAATTAAAATTAAAATTAAAATTAAAATTAAAATTAAAATTAAAATTCAAATTAAATTTAAAATTAAAATTAAAATTAAAATTAAAATTAAAATTAAAATTAAAATTAAAATTAAAATTAAAATTAAAATTCAAATACAAATTAAAATTCAAATACAAATTAAAATTCAAATTAAATTTAAAATTAAAATTAAAATTAAAATTCAAAATTAAAATTAAAATTAAAATTAAAATTAAAATTAAAATTAAAATTCAAAATTAAAATTAAAATTAAAATTAAAATTAAAATTCAAAATTAAAATTAAAATTAAAATTAAAATTAAAATTAAAATTAAAATTAAAATTAAAATTAAAATTAAAATTAAAATTAAAATTAAAATTAAAATTAAAATTAAAATTAAAATTAAAATTAAAATTAAATTAAAATTAAAATTAAAATTAAAATTCTACTTTAACTTTAACTAAAATTTGCATAATCAAACTTTACTTAAATTAACTTTAATTAAATTAAAATTTAACGTTAATTAAATTTTATATAATTAAAAATCTAACTCTTTACATAATCAAATTTTAATCCTTAATTAATTAAACTTGAATCCTTAATAAACTTTAATCCTTAATCAACTTTAATCCTTAATTAATTAGAATTTCAATCTTTATTCAGACTCCAATGAATTAACCTTGAATCTTTAATTAAATCTTAACTAACTTTAATTTATTTAAAATTCGACCAAATTAAATTTTAACCCCTAAAATTTTACCTAATTGAACTTCAACCCTTTATTAAAACTTCATTTAAATACCTCTAACTTTAATCCCCAAATAACTAAAGCTTGTAATTAAAACTTTAATCTTAATCTTAATTAAAATCAAACTTTAACTCTTAATTAAATCTTAATTTAATTTTACCAAAATTGAATCGTAATTAAAATTAAACTTTAAATATTACTTCAATTAAAATCATAATTAAATTTTAAAACTTTAACTTAATTTTTAATGTTTAATTAAAATTTATCAACCCAACCAACCTTAACCAACTTAACTAAAAACTTTAATTAAACCAAACTTAAATATAATTAACCTAATTAAACTTTAATTAAACCAAACTTAAATCTAATGAATACAAACCTAATTAAACCAAACCTAAAAGCAAACCCACACTAAAGGCTTAATTAAGCCTACACCTAATCCTTAATTAAACCAACTTAACAAAAAAAAAAAAAACTCTTTTGTTTCCTTTTCTCTTTCTGCTTGTTCTTTTACGAACTTACCCCTAAGGACTTATGGAGAATATCGAGTTGAGGGGGAGGGAAAATATTTCTATACATCTTTTTGGCAAATCCCTTATAACATATTTGAAAATAACTGGTTTAAAAATACTATTTTTTAAAGTCTTTTTTATTCTTTCAATTATATTCTTTTCAAAACTTATTTTCAATTTTTGTGTGCTTTCAAAGATATTCTTATTATCATTTAAAAATAATAATAATAACTTTATTACTATTTTTTTTGTTTCAAAATATTAAACAATCCTCTTGAAAATCTCTCTTCAAATACTTTTAAACTATTTTATTAAAATATGTGATTAAAAATAAAAATGCCCTATATCTAAACCTATTTTAAGAGATGCCATACATGTCTTATTTTTACTGTTTTGTTTGAAAAATATTAGGATTATGCTTATAAATAGTTCCTTGCAATTCCTATTTAGCATTGAAAAATCCGTATTTTTGGGTCTTGCAAATCTCCTTTTTCAAATTTTACTAATTTTCTTTGATAAACTATTTTCAAATTAACTTTAAAATAAAAACACTTATGTTTTTTGAAAATCCACTATTAGCTTGTTCTTATACTAGAAAGTATCAAAATATTTTGATTGATTTACTTCCAAAAATGATTCTTTTGAAATATTTTTATTTGTAGTTTGGATATCCCTAGGACATAATAGAATGTTTACCTTGAAATTGACAAGGAATTCTAAGGGCTTGTCAAGTTAAGGGGGAGTTCAAACTAACTTGGAAAATTAATTTTAAGAATAGTTTGATTAAGTCTATGATATTACTTTTAAAGTATAACTATTTTCAAAAGAATCTAAGGCATATTCTTGAAAAATTAGTTTTAAAATTGAATAATGGTCTTGAAACGTTTAAAGCTTATTCTTAGAATATCTTCCTTCTTCTAAGTTAAAGCTAAGTAGCAAAGTTTCTTTTGGCTTTGAAAAATATGTATTATTTGGGAAATTTTTATATTTTCTTTTAAAAAGATTGTCAAGCTTAACTTTGAAAATATTTCTAATTCATTTGAAAAATAATGTTGTTGAAAACTATTTGTTAGTTTTGAAAGCTAAGTTAATTGATTTAGGGGGAGTTCCTTTTTTCACTAAGGCTATTAATCTTACTTAATCTATTTTGCCTAAGTCTAGTTTTCCCTATCACTTAGCTTTGGATCCTACTCTCCGTAACTTAATATACGTATGTTTTTTTGATGAATGACAAAGGGGGAGAGTAGGGTTAAAGCTGAAAGAATTTCAGGTTACCTTTCAAGTGGAGCTCGCGGCAGTTTCCCCAAAGCTCACAATAGCCAATACCAGTCAATCCCAAGAGGAGAGGGCTGCTACAAAAGGCAAATCAAGCCCCCAATCATATGGTCATCTAAGTTGATACAAACAAATCATTAAGAACTACCTTTACAAAGGAATCCTACGACCTCACAGAGCTTACCTCACTGATTCAATTCCCTTAGCTGCTTGACACAGAACAGGGCAATTCACCAAGCTGCTCACGGCAGTATCCAAGACCGCAGCCCAATTTCAAGGAGTAGTTTGCTACTACATCTCACACAAGCCCTAATTTATCAATCCATCATAAGGAATAGGGAAAGACTACTCAAATCATAACCTTACCTGAGCAAGAATTCTCACGCGCGAGTCGAGACCAGTGCGGTCGGAAACACCCAGAGGATACCGAACAACAAACCCAGGGCACAGAGGGGAAGAGAGACTCGCAGGCGTTCTGTTGGCGAGGAACACAATGCCAACTCGAATCTATGCCCTACCTCACCTGGCGACTGAAGCAGAATCCCAGAAGGTGAGCAACCGAAGTGGCTGGCTCACACTGCTCCGATTGCATAAGAGAGTGGCTCGCGTGCGACGGGGTGAGGAGCGTCGACGGTACACAGAGGGACGGCGACGGCTGGCTACGGCTAGGGCACGCGGAGGGAAATCGGGGAAGAAGAAGGTATCGCGAGAGTTGCGGCTGCGGGGATTGTCTCGACAAACGGGGGAAGAGCTAGGTTAATAAGCTGTGGCATTTTGCAATTTAGTCCAGCCCATTTCCATCTAATTGCAATAACACCCCTAGGGCTTAATTTCCAGCCCTTTCAACCGCTTTGTAACCCTTGTTTAATTAAAATCTAATCCCTATTTTATGTCCAAGTCTTCGGAACCCTGGAACCTACCTGGTAACTCTCCGAAAATTTCCGGAACCTACTCAAAAGTATCGGATTTAACACCAATAGGTTCTCGTGACGTTGGCAATGTGCCTAAACCGCTTTAGACACATAAACAATGAGCGACATCTAGCAATGCATCATTGCTACCCAAGTAACAAGAAAGTCGAGATCCGACTTAACCTCCGTGACTATGATAATGTACGACCTTGTCCTCTATCCTTGATATCTAGATTGACCAATGAGGCATAGACCGTGTCATCCTCGATCAATCTATGTGTTTCTTGATCCCCGAGTAGACTCACTCAAGCAAATGAGCTCAATATCTCATATTGACTCATTTGAGCATGGTCAAGCATTTTAGTAGTGCTACTCGATCAAGAGGCCCACAGATATCACTTCCGTCATATGGGAGGGATAGATCTCATCTACATCACTCACATCCCTCCGCATAATTTATTACATACCCAGTGATCGCCTTTATAGTCCACCCTGTTACGGGCGACGTTTGACGATACCAAAGTACATAATGTTGGATCGAGAAAACCGATAGAGGGGGGGTGAATATCGAAAATCGTTCGGATTTTAGGATTAGAGCAGTTACGCAGCGGAATAACACAATCAAACGCAAACACAGTAATTTTACTTAGTTCGGAGCCTAGGTCGACTCCTACTCCAAGGCCCACGGTCGTTGACCGTTTACTTTGGGCAATTCTATATGAGGCGCAATGAAAGTTTACAAATATTGATTTACAACTACAGTATGTTGGTGCAGTTTGCACTAACGGTCAAACTCGGGTTTTGATGTATGACAAAGTGGTTAAAGTTAGGGTTGTTGGTGTTTAACCTCTTTACTAAGTGTGCAGGGTTGAAAGACTTAGGACCAGACACCAGGCTGAAGTCCAGGATGGTTGAGTCCTGGCGGGAAGTCCAGTTGGGTCCGCGGGACCTGACAACTGGCTGAAGACCAAGTTGGTTGAGACTTGGCAGGAAGACCAAGGTGGTTGAGCCTTGGCAGGAAGTCCTGGTGGGTCAAGAAGTCAAGTAGAGCTGCACAAGGTAAGTGAGGTAAGTCACTGGAGGAGCGAACCAGTAAGGACGCGTTCCCCTTGTGGGAACATTAGGCGTCGGTTCGACCTAGGGCTCCATTTTGGAGACCCAAAGTCAGAACCAAGACAGCCAAGGCTGTGTAAATTAACTTATTAATTGCTGTTTTGGACTAACCCTGGATGCAGGACCAAAGGAAGGAGTATCTGCAGCTCAGAGAACCTCAAAGGAGTGAGGCAGTAGCTGAGCAGGGCGCCCCGGATGTGTCGGGCGCCCCAGAGTCAACCCAAAGTCAGCAGAGAGGTAAACGCCCCGACAGCAGCGCAATTGGGGGCGCCCCGCGTGTGTCGGGCGCCCCGCATGTCGGGCGCCCCGCGTGTCTCGGGCGCCCACTGTGCCACGCCACTGGCAGCTGCAGCAGCTCACCCTCGCGAAGAAGATGAAGCCTTGACCGGTCAAACCGGGCGCCCCACGCGCGTCGGGCGCCCCGCGCGCGTCGGGCGCCCCAGTCAAAGGTGATCCCGAAGAAGCAGAGATCAGCCTTGACCAGAGGGCTCGCCGGATCGAAAGCCACGTGGGGGGGCGCCCCGAGCATCCCGGGCGCCCCCAGCCCTATATAAAGGGCCCTCGACCCTCTTCTTCAGAACAACACTTCTTCCAAAGTCTCCAAGTTCTTCTACGCTCGCGCCTTGCTCCGGAAACGCTTCACTTCGAGCCGACGACGTCCCGCTGCCCCGAAAGAGTCGACCTACTCCGGACGTCGGTAAAAAGAAGAACTTAACTTTTTAATACATATTCTTATTGCATCAAATTACTTGAAAGTGTGGGGTTGTCACACTTTCAATTCATTTGTACTCGCCTACTCTATCGGGGTTGACCGATAGAGAGTTTTAGTGGATTGCCCAACGGAAAGGTCCGAGGGACCTGGGCCTTCGAGTAGGAGTCGACGAAGGCTCCGAACGAAGTAAAACTCGTTTGTGTTAGTGTGTTCGTTTTTCGTTTCTTTCATTTCCGCTGTGCACGCTTTTTAAAGCACTCTGATTTAAATTTAAAAGTCACGTGATTCACCCCCCCTCTCACGTGCATCGATCCTACACAGTATAGTAAACTTAACAAAAAGAAAGCTCTTCTTTTTACCGACGTCCGATGAAGGTTGACTTTTTCGGAGCAGCGGGACGTCGTAGGCTCGAGTTGGGAGGTTTCCGGAGCGAGGCGCGAGAGCGGAAGAGCGTAGAAGCGTTGATTGGAAGTGTTGTTCGAAGCTTGGGGTCGAGGGCCCTTTATATAGGGCCTGGGGGCGCCCGGAACGTCCGGGGCGCCCCCCCCCCACGTGTCACACGATCCGGCTCGGTCTCGGTCAGCGTCTGATCCCTTCAACTTCGGGATCAAGTGTTGACCGGGGCGCCCGGAGCGCTCGGGGCGCCCGGATTGACCGGGTCAAACTTCTATCTTCTTGGCTTCGAAGGGAGCTGCTTCGGTAGCTATCACTGGGGGCGCCCGGGACACTGGGGTGCCCGGGATAGCAGCTGCAAAAGCAATTCTTCGGGTTTTGTCTTTTGTGTTCACCTTGGGGGCGCCCGGGACACTCTGGGCGCCCTGGTCTGCTATTGCCTCATTCCTTTGAGGCTCTCTGAGCTGCAGACACATGTTCCTTCGGTCCTGCATCCAGGGTTAGTCCAAAACACAATGAAACAATAAATTGTTAGTTTATACAGCCTTAGCTATCTTGGTTCTGACTTTGGGTCTCCAAAATGGAACCCTAGGTCGAACCGACGCCTACTGTTCCCTCGACGGGGAACGCATCCTCACCTACTCCTCTCTGGAGAATGTACCTGATGCCAACCACTCCTTTGGTTGGACTTTTGCCTGGCGGTCCTTCGCCAGGTCTTGGATGCCGAGCTGTCCTTCGCCCGTTGCCTAGCAGTCCTTCGCTAGGGTTTTTTAGTCCCTGGCATTCCTTCGCCAGTGCCTAGTATTCCTTCACTAGGGCTTTTTGCTCTGGCATTCCTTCACCAGTGCCTAGTATTCCTTCACTAGGGTTTTTTGCTCTGGCATTCCTTCGCCAGTGCCTAGCAGTCCTTCGCTAGGATTTTTTAGCCTGCACACTAGAGTAACTTGTTAGACAACAAGTAAGACTTAACTTTTGAACCCTGTTGCCATTATCAAAACACAGGTTTGACTGTGGTGCTTTCTGCACCAACAATCTCCCCCTTTTTGATTTATGGCAACCCTAGTTCAAAAAGTTAAGTTTAATCAAAGTATGTAAAAACACTAAGTTTTGTTCCTCCCCCTGGAAGGATTCTCCCCCTAGATTTTTCAAAAATTCGTGGTGTTCTAAAAAACTTTACTTAGTATGATTTTGCACTTTGCAAACTTAAGTTTAGGTACTTTGGAAATCTTTTGATAACTTAAGGTTTTAAAAGTACATAGAAGAGTTGAAAGCATAAGTTTAGAGTACTTTGAAAAATTTGAAGTCTTAAGTTTTAAAGTACTCAAAAGGTTTTTGCAAGTTTTAACTTAAGTAAAAAGAACTTAAATTTTTGAAGAGCTTAAGTACTTGGAATGTTTTTGAAATGTTTTGAGTACTTAGAAAATTTTTGTAATTCGAAAAGCTTAAGTACTTAGATAATTTTTGAAAAGCTTAAGTACTTAGATAATTTTTGAAAAGCTTAAGTACTTAGATAATTTTTGAAATTTGAAAAGCTTAAGTACTTAATAATTTTTGAAATTTGAAAAGCTTAAGTACTTAATAATTTTTGAAATTTGAAAAGCTTAAGTACTTAGATAATTTTTGAAATTTGAAAAGCTTAAGTACTTAATAAAGTTTTGAAATTTGAAAAGCTTAAGTACTTAATAATTTTTGAAATTTGAAAAGCTTAAGTACTTAATAAAGTTTTCAAAAGGCTTAAGTATTAAGTTCTGAAAAACTTAAGTATAAAGCTTTGAAAAAACTTAAGCTCTCTCTTTTCCTATCTTGGTATCAGAGCCTTAAATGAAGTTTTGAAAAAGTTTAAGTACTTAATACAGTTTTGAAAAAGGCATGAGTGTCTTAGTACTTTTTGAATAAAGGATAGAGTATTAAAAAATTTTTTGAAAATTTAAACTCTCTCCTTTCTATCTCTCCCCCTTTGCCATATATCAAAAAACCAGATAATTATAGCAGAAAGTAAATTTCAGAACGGAAATAAATTTTATAAAGAAAAATACTTGCATGACTTTGCTGTACTGACCCAGGACTTAGACCAAATCAGTTGATTTTTTCTTGTAGGGACCTGTCTAACCCATTTAGCTACTTACTAACTGTTATAAACAGTAGCTTTTGCTAGGGTTAGTCAAGTTAAGTGTTTCTGTTCAAGTTAGATTTTCTAAGCTTGACACTTAACTTGATTGCTATATAAGTTGTATTTAGTGCCCCAATTACTGCAGATGCACTGACTTAAAGCATCTTGAATTAAGGCAAAGACCTAAGCATCTCAACCCTTTCTAGGTTATCAATCAAAAGTATCCTAAGGTGCTTGTGAGATGCTGACTTCTAAATCTATAGGTGCATGCAGTTCTAGGGTTAGGGCCTAGGCTAAGTCCATTTGCGAAAAAGCCCTAGTTTTGAAAAGGGATAGTTTTTAAAAAAACTAAGTTGGAAAAGATTTTAAAAACTGATTTTAAAAAAAACAACAGTTTTTCAAAATTCTTTTTAGAAACTGATTTTAAATTAAAGTAAAGCAAAAAAACAAGAGTAGAGTTAATCTATTCTATAGAGCACAATCCTAACTGCCGAATAGACAAGAAACAAGTACTCATAAGCTAGTCAACATAAAATAGTCAACACAGTCATACAGTCAAACATAAGTTAACCCTACTGAGTAGGGGCAGTCAAATAGTTATTGGTACAATGCTAAGCAACTCTAGGAAGAGGGACCGGGATGATCAGATGGGCCAGGCTGCCATGAATCGAATCGTGCCATCATCTCGATGTATCGAGCATCAGCCACTTCTCGATCGGCCCTACGAGCGTCCATCTGCTCGATGTGATAGGCCTCGACCTCCTCTCGGAGACTCTGAACCTGTGTCTCTAAATGTGTCACTCTCTCGTAGAGTGTCGGTGGAGCGGGCTGGTCTATGTGTGCTCGGGCTGCTGCAGCTATGTCTCCAACGTCGACCTCAATCTCCTCGTCTGAGTCGATCGGGGCCCCGGCCTGCTGTCGTCTCCAACTCAGAACCCCGGTGGCCGATACCTCTAGACCCGCTAACGAGAAGTTCCTAAATCCTATTTCATCAAAGTCGGTCATAGCGGTGATTTCACCCACGGTAATGTCACGACCGTGATGATGAAGGAGGGAGGTGATGATGTGACAGAATGGAGTGCGCACTCGTCCCTGGGTCGTGACACTGGACGCATGCAGAATAGTATGAAACATGTGTAGTCCAATGTCTATGTCAAGGTGATGGACTAGGGCATACAAAAGAAAGGCATGAAAGGGTCGCATGGTCCCGAGATCTCTAGTGGAGAGTGGTAGGATACAGCAGACCAGGACTCTGTACAGGGCATAGTCCTGTGCCTGAAGGTCAACGGCTTGGAATCGTCTATTTGCGGGGAGTCTAGCTTCCCTATAGAAGTAGGCGTGGATAGTATCTAAGGTAATGTGAGAATAGGGAGGGTCAAATGGAGGATTCCTAGGTGGATAGCAGCAGAATGTGGACTGAGAATGTCGTAGTGCAAGGAATCGGTTTAGTAAACTAGGGGTGATAGACAAAGGTATCCCTTGAACAGTAGTGTGAAACATGAGATTATCTTGTCGAATTATGTTATTGTAGAACTCTGCACATAAGGATTCATTAATGCTATGAGTGCAGAAGACAAGATTATCTAATTGATAGAAGTTTATAATATTCATGGTTACGGGGCATGATTGAGTAAAGAAGTGTCTATTAAGATAGCTTGTCTTAATAGGTTTGTAAACGGTTTGAGCAAACTTGTTACATAATTCTAGAGTAGGGAACCTAGGGTCGGGACTAGGTTCGGCACCGGGGTTGGCCGGGTTTGGTCGGCGTCTTCTAAGTTAAGGAAATTAAAAGAAGCATGAAGATATTGCATTAAAAATAAATTTAAATGCAATAAAAATAAATAAAAATTATACCGGGCAGCTCGGGGAGGCATGGTTGAGGATGAGGACTTACAAGATCTCCTTGGAGGGAAAGAAGTGAAGAAGGAAGTTGAGTTTGGTGTGGGAAGAGAGGGGAATTCGGGTGCCTTATATAGGCAGATCAACGGGGGCGCCCGGGAGCTTCCGGGCGCCCTGGTCAGTGGTTACTGCCAAAGGCAGTGTCATAGATTGGTTGGGGGCGCCCGGAGCGGTCCGGGCGCCCTCGTCAGGCTGCTTTTGCAGCTTTTGCTGCATTGAGGGTGATGGGGGCGCCCGCGTGGTTCCGGGCGCCCTGGTCAAAAGTCAGATTCAACTTTTTTGTTCAAGAGAGGAAAAGGTTTGGTGGGGGCGCCCGCGTGGTTCCGGGCGCCCGGGTTTTAATAGGAAAAGATAAGTTTTGTGTCTTGTCATTGTTTGACCACGGTTTAATCGGTTTGATCATGGTTTGATTGGTTTGACCAAGGTTTGAATTGCTTTGACTTGTGGTTTGACTATTTTGATCATGGTTTGACCGTGTTGACCATGGTTTGACCATGACCTTACCTATAGGATTAACTCATAATATAGGCAAAAGTGTTTCCAATTGAGTCTTAATCTTACTGTCTCACCCAATCTAGGGTTTTCAATCACGTTAACCTTACAGGTTTTGTGAGACAGGTTTTAATAAAAATAACTTTGAAAAATTATTATTTATTTTGAAAACAGTAAATTAATTTTTGAAAAAGTTAAGTTTATTTTGAAAGGATGTTTGAATCTATGCTTAACTGAAAATTGTGTTAGATTTGAATTTTACAAAAAGTAATTTGAATTTGAAATTCAAAAATTGGCTTCCAGGTCTTGGCGAGGCACTAGGCCTTCTTTGGTCGTAGCCTTATTGGATCATCAACCCTTTCCTTGACAAAGCCGTTTAATGAAGTTTCATTTTTAAAATTAATCTTTGAAAAAGTTCTGGTCTAACTAGTTTGGATTTTGGATCGGTAGCTTCGGCTAGTTTCACCAGTCTAAAGAGACCAAGTGAACTTGATCTTATTAGAATTGGTTTCCCTAACGTACTATCATCTCACCTCCACCCAATACTATGTTTTCAAGTTTCAGTTAAGTTTGTTCTGTCCTTATACTAACCTAAGTCTAAGCATGGTAAATTGCATAAAATAAACAATCAATCAGGCAAATTGCAAGAATTAAATTCTATTTAACAATAAAAATAGTTTTTAATTTGGCTCCCCCTGGACTATAGCCACGATAATAATTAGGCAAGATGTGAATCTTGTCCTTAGGGATCCAATACTGATTTGATCCAGTTGGTTTGTTCAGGCATAGTTTAGGTACCCATGCCTGAATTTTACTTCTGGACTGATTCAGTACAGCAAAGTAAGATCTTTGTCAGGATTTGGTTCTATAGCCAAGTCCGGATCGACTTAGAACGGACTTCTGTTTTCCAAGAATCATGTCAAGACCCTTGGAACCAGAAGTGAATCGTTCTAAGGCCGTTCTAAGATCCTTAACCTGAGTTTTCAGGGAGAAGTTCTCTTCCTCAAGTTTTTCAATTTGAGTAGGAGTTCCTTCTTGAACTTTCTCGGCTAAGGATTTAGAGTCAGCTCCCTCTTTCAGGAGTTTTACTTCCTGTCGGAGAGATTCGACTCGGAGTTTGGCTTTCGCCAAATCTCGAGAAAGATAGGAAATAAGTTCGTTCAATTGACTTTTATTGAAACCGCTTACCTTGATTTCGCCGTCTTCTGAAAAGGTTAGTCTGCCGTCGTCCTTTTCTGACTCTGACTCGGTCTCAACTTCTTCTGAAGTGGTCAGTGCTAGAAGGTTTGACTGGGGTTCTTCTTCTTCTTCTTCTGATGAAGATTCGTCCCAGGTTGCTTGGAGTGCTTTCTTTCTTCTTGTCTTTTTGTTCTCCTTTAGGTTTGGACACTCCGTCTTGTAGTGTCCCTTCTTCTTGCACTCGTAGCAGGTTACGTTGGGCTTGTTTTTGTTATTCGCGGGTTCAGCTGGTTCGTCCTTTCTTCGGCTTGTCCTCCGTGTGTTGACTTGGTTTTTCAATTTTTTGTAGTAGCTTCGGGCCAGTCGGACCAGCTCAAATTGATCTCCTTCTTCGTCTTCTGCGTCTGAGTCTGAGTTGGACTCGGGTTCAGGTTGAGGTTTCTTCTTTGTCGATCTTCCAATTTTTCCTGCAACAAAGGCAATTCCTTTCTCGGCCATATTGTAGTTAGTCTGTTCATGAAGTTCTAACTCAGAAAACAATTCATCTAATTTGATTTTAGAGAGATCCCTTGAAACCTTGTATGCATCTACCATAGATGCCCACAAGGTATTTCTAGGGAAAGCATTTAGGGCATACCTTATTAGGTCATGGTTTTCGACCTTGTGACCTATAGTGTGAAGACCATTCATCAATTCTTGGATTCGTGCGTGGAGTTGGGCTGCTGTTTCGTTGTCGGCCATCTTGATGTTGTAGAGTTTGTTTAGGAGCAGGTCTCTCTTACTGATCCTGGTGTCTGATGTTCCTTCGTGCAGTTCGATCAACTTTGCCCACAGCTCCTTCGCACTGTTGAACGGGCCCACTCGGTTTAGCTCTTCTTTTGTTAACCCGCATTGTAGGGTCTGGGTCGCCTTTGCATCAGCTTCAATTTTGCGCTTCAGGGCGTTGTCCCATTCTGAGTAGGTCTGTGGTACTCCTTCGGCGTTCTTGGGAATCTCCAGTCCAGACTGGATGATGATCCACATGTCCACCTGAGTTTTCAGGTGGACCTCCATTCGACTTTTCCAGTAGGAAAAGTCTTCTCCACTGAAAAGTGGAGGTCTGGCGGTGCTAAATCCTTCTTGCATGGCCATGTTAATCTGAAACAGAAAAATAAAAGAAATTTTCCAAGACTAGGTCTTGGATTAGTAGTGCGGGATGAATAAAATAAAATAGCGAGGGGTGTTGCACCAACCTCGATTAACGGAAAAAAGTAAATTTGAACGAAATATTTAAAGAAAATTCGAATGAGAAAAAGAAAATAAAAATCCAAAAAAAATTTCAAACTGGTGGTTGCATCAAGTTTGAACTTCCCCGCTCTGATACCACTTGTTGGATTGAGAAAACCGATAGAGGGGGGGGTGAATATCGGAAATCGTTCGGATTTTAGGATTAGAGCAGTTACGCAGCAGAATAATACAAT
Organism: Boesenbergia rotunda; assembly: GCA_024364735.1. Lineage (NCBI taxonomy): Eukaryota > Viridiplantae > Streptophyta > Magnoliopsida > Zingiberales > Zingiberaceae > Boesenbergia > Boesenbergia rotunda. Next base: position 202,579 of record JAGFNQ010002259.1, on the reverse strand, counting down.
CAAACGCAAACACAGTAATTTTACTTGGTTCGGAGCCTAGGTCGACTCCTACTCCAAGGCCCACGGTCGTTGACCGTTTACTTTGGGCAATTCTATATGAGGCGCAATGAAAGTTTACAAATATTGATTTACAACTACAGTATAGTAAACTTAACAAAAAGAAAGCTCTTCTTTTTACCGACGTCCGATAAAGGTTGACTTTTTTGGAGCAGCGGGACGTCGTAGGCTCAAGTTGGGAGGTTTCCGGAGCGAGGCGCGAGAGCGGAAGAGCGTAGAAGCATTGATTGGAAGTGTTGTTCAAAGCTTAGGGTCGAGGGCCCTTTATATAGGGCCTGGGGGCGCCCGGAATGTCCGGGGCGCCCCCCCCACGTGTCACACGATCCGGCTCGGTCTCGGTCAGCATCTGATCCCTTCAACTTCGGGATCAAGTGTTGATCGGGGTGCCCGGAGCGCTCGGGGCGCCCGGATTGACCGGGTCAAACTTCTATCTTCTTGGCTTCGAAGGGAGCTACTTCGGTAGCTGTCACTGGGGGCGCCCGGGAGCACGGGGGCGCCCGGGATAGCAGCTGCAAAAGCAATTCTTCGGGTTTTGTGTTTTGTGTTCACCTTGGGGGCGCCCGGGACACTCCAGGCGCCCTGGTCAGCTATTGCCTCATTCCTTTGAGGCTCTCTGAGCTGCAGACACACGTTCCTTCGGTCCTGCATCCAGGGTTAGTCCAAAACACAATGAAACATTAAATTGTTAGTTTATACAGCCTTAGCTGTCTTGGTTCTGACTTTGGGTCTCCAAAATGGAACCCTAGGTCGAACCGATGCCTACTGTTCCCTCGACGGGGAACGCGTCCTCACCTACTCCTCTCGGGAGAATGTACCTGATGCCAACCGCTCCTTTGGTTGGACTTTTGCCTGGCGGTCCTTTGCTAGGTCTTGGATGCCGAGCTGTCCTTCGCCCGTTGCCTAGCAGTCCTTCGCTAGGGCTTTTTAGTCCCTGGCATTCCTTCGCCAGTGCCTAGTATTCCTTCACTAGGGCTTTTTGCTCTGGCATTCCTTCGCCAGTGCCTTCCTTCGCCAGTGCCAACTATTCCTTCACTAGGGCTTTTTGCTCTGGCATTCCTTCGCCAGTGCCTAGCATTCCTTCACTAGGGCTTTTTCCTCTGGCATTCCTTCGCCAGTGCCTAACATTCCTTCACTAGGGCTTTTTCCTCTGGCATTCCTTCGCCAGTGCCTAGCAGTCCTTCGCTAGGACTTTTTAGCCTGCACACTAGAGTAACTTGTTAGACAACAAGTAAGACTTAACTTTTGAACCCTGTTGCCATTATCAAAACACAGGTTTGACTGTGGTGCTTTCTGCACCAACACATAACTCCTTATGTAGGGAACCGTAGTGACTTCAGGTCTAAGGACTATTCATACTAATAGTCACATGAGAATGTTTATGACACTCATATTTCAATCTATGAAACTTTCTCATGGCGGGTCAATTCAGTATACATTCTCTAATGTATACCCATGTGTCAATTTGATATCACATATCCATGACTTGTGAGCTTAAGTCATCAATTGACCTACATGTTAGTCTCCATGCATTAATATTGTCCATGAATATTAATGCTTGACTAGGAATGATTTAGTGTAGTGTTCTCTACATTATCTCACTATCGATTCAATCAATTGATATGATATAGATAAAAACCTACTACCCAAGGACATTATTATACTTAGTTATTTGACACAAGAATAAAGTAAGTATAATAACCAAGCATGCCTTTATTAATAATAGAATATGATAAAAAAAAGACCCTAGTCAATCATCATATAATTGACCCTAGGGCTCCTATTAACAGGTTGAGGGCACCTTCGCACAAATAAGGGGTGAAGATCATATTTCAGCTTAGGAGACGCCCTAGTTGGCATCTGAGGCACCTCAGTTTAGACTGGAGGCCTCTCAGGTGAGGATGATTGCACCTTTAACCGGATAAGCTGCATAGTGCTTGGATCAGATAAAGTCTCAGATTGAGGCGCATTAGTTGAGAACTAAGACGCCCTTAATGTCCTTTATAAGGAGGGTTCAAGCATGCATCAGTATACATCTTTTCTACGAGCTACTAGGACTATTCTGCAATTTCGTCTTTGTGTTGCGGTCCTATTACTGCTCGACTATGCTCGACCGCTGCCGAAAAATTGTCACCAACATACAAACATATCCAGACTACTACAAACCACTTGTGTTCTTTCACTTATCTTTTTCGTAATTCGCTTTACTTTCCGTTATGCACTATTTTCTCAAAGCTTTGTTGGCTCTAAATTGGTGCAACCAACATTCAAGCAAGGGGAATTTTTCAGCTTTTAGTTTTTCATGAAAGTATAAAATTGGTGCAATCGCCTCTTTTTAGATAGATTTTTTTTGCCATTCGGATTTTACTCGAAATTGTTGAATCGCCACTCGAGTGCTCTTTCAATTTTCCTTCTTCCACACTACTAATTCAAGACCTAGCCTTGGGACACCTCTCTCTCTCTATTTTTTCATACAAGGTTATTAAATAGCCCAAGGAAAAGGTTATAACACTGTCCGCCCACCTCTCTTCAACGGAGACGACTTCCCCTACTGGAAGAGAAGGATGGAGGTGTACCTCAAGACTGATATTGATCAATGGTTTGTGGTCCAGTCTAGATATTCGGCTCCAATTTATGAAATAACAAATCTCCCACTACACGAGGGCACAAGCGATAGTAAGTTAACCAAATGTGATCTCTTGTTAAATAAGTTATTTAATATAAAAATGTAGGATGGAGAAACAACAAACCAGCTATGCATAAGGATCAAGGATATCCTCAATGGTCTCCACCTAATCAGTCACCAAATGGAGAATCAAGATGTAATAAGGTACGTCTTAAACTCATTTCCTTGAAATGCATTATGGGTATCTATAATAGATGCTTATAAAGTTTCAAAGAATCTTCAAAATTAAAACTAGATGAATTATTATGTGAATTGGAATTGCACAAATAGACTAATGCCAAGCAAGTAGAGAAAAGTATAGCTTTTTTTGTAGGTTCCGTAAGAGAGACAAAATTGAAGACTCGAACCAAGCCTGAGTCAGAAAGTAAATTAGACTCAAAAACTAATGAAGAAGAACAACACCAGAAAGAAGAAAAGCTTCTCTAAGAAGGATTTGCATAAGGTAATGAAGCCAACCTCCAACGATCTGAAGGCCAACATCACTTGTTTCGGATGCAACAAGGGACACTTCATGCATGAGTGTCCAAATCAGAAGGAAGATCAATCCAAAAAGAAGAAAAAGAAGGTGCTCCAAACAACCTGGGATGAGTCTTCCTCAGAAGACTCAGATACAAAGGACACGAAGCAAGTCAGCTACCTCGCGCTGATGGTAGCCAGACCCAAATCAAAAACTTTGTCAGACCAAGACAAAGAGTTTGAATACGAGTCAAGTCATGATTCCACACTCATTTTCAAAGGTTTTAACGAGGTACAATCTTTATTAAATGCAAACTTCTTTAAATTATTGCATGCTTAGATAGAAAATTATCCTCGTAAAGTCAACCTACTCTTTAAGAAAAATCAAGACCTTAAAGAGAAAATTAACACTTTAACTGAGCAAACTCAAAATAAAAATCCAACTCAATTTACAAAACTTGAAGAAGAAAACTCTACCTTAAAAAATGAAATTAAGAAACTTCAAGATCTATTAAAATCCTTTATCACGAGATCCAAAAATCTAGATTTAATTTTTGAATCTCAAAAGGTTGTTTATAACAAATCTGGGCTCGGATACAAACTTAAGTCAACCAACAAATCATTTATCTCAATTGTTAATCGACACAAGAAACAAAAGAAAGCTTGGGTTCTGAAAGTTCATATAAAAAAGCAAGTGAGATAAAAACAATTCTATGTACCTAAAAAGGACATATATTACATAAACTCAAAACACAAAGTAGATGATTTAGGGGGAGGTACTAAACCAGTCGGCATCTCAAAATCGAACATTACCCATCAAGGTACCTAGGATTAGACAAAAGTAGTTTGATTCTTACTAACATAGTATACCAGGGTGGGGCAAGATAATAGTATCTTAGGAAAACATGGATTAGGGAGTCAAGTAGGGTAAGATGTACTTTACTTGGTCTACCTAACTAAGTAGAACCAATCAAAGCTACCTCTCCACATTTTAGACTAGTTAAACTAAGGTTTTCTAATAGGAAGGTTAAATGTACAATTTCTTAAAAAGGTATTGTCCAAAAGTGGCTATCACTCCGATACCAAGAAGGTCCCTATGCCTCGCCATAGCTTGGAAGTCAATTCTTAAAATATGTATATTTAACTAACTGTCGGTTAAACCTGAATCTAACACAAGGTCAAATAATCTTAAACAAAATGAAGCAAACATGTCTTAACTCATCTCACTAAATTATAAGATTATCTTATTTGAAAAATCTAGACCAGGTGAAATTAATAAGGACAACTTAATTCAATTTGTTGATTGTATCTTCTAATCTTAAATCAATTTCAATTTTAATTAAAATTTCACATAATTCAATTTCAATCTTAATTAAAAGTTGACTTAATCTAACCTAATTCAACTTCCATCATAATCAAAATTCAACTTAATTCAACTTGATCAAATCTAATCAAATTAGCACGACTCAATATTAAAAAGAAAAACTTATTTTGTTTCAAAAACTTATTTTTTCAAAATTTATTTTTTTCAAAAACTTATTTTTTTTTTCAAAAAAACTTATTTTTTCCAAAAACTTATATTGTGAAAAAACTTATTTTGTTTCAAAAACTTATTTTTTTGAAAACTTATTTTGTTTCGAAAACTTATTTTTAAAAAAATATTTTTTTCAGAACTTATTTTTTTCAAAACTTATTATTTTTCATAAACTTATTATTTTTCAAAAAAATATTTTCAAAAACTTATTGTTCTCCCCCAAAAATAACTTATTTTCAAAAACTTTTTTAACCTAATTCCTTTTTCTTTTTAATCTTAAATTTTAAAACTTAATTTTCAAAACAAATTTTTAAAACTTAATTTTTAAAAACTTTGTTGGGATCATAGGGTCAGCAAGAGAGGGTGAATTACACCTGAGAAATAAAAATGATATTTTGTTTTGATAACAAAGATAGAGTTTAGAACACAACCAGTTATTTGGTTTGCAATCAGGAAGGTTGATAATCAAAGACAAATAATAGCCCGTTTTCTAGATATATTCCTTAGGGCGAAGAAACCTCTTACACAAAGTAGAACTTAGAGAAAAAGAAAAAAATTATTGTAGAATTTTGTGTATAATTGGAATGATAAAATGAATTGAGTTCAGGGGTCTATTTATAGCCCTTGTGAAAGTTTATCAAAGTGCTGACGTGGCGCTTCTCGGGCGCCCAAGTGTCGAACACCTAACACGTGGTCAAGGCTTATTCATATTGCAGCGGTCGTTAAACGACTAGTTCTCGATAAAGTTTAGACACACGGGCGCCCGAGTCAGTTAGAGCGCACAGGAATATGGGCCCCTGAGTCCAACGGGCTCCCCATTCACGGACACCTAAGTTTGACTAGTCACAACTTATTGACCAGTCTTCCAGCAGGTCTTCTAGGTGATCTCAGACCTTCCAAAGTTAGGCTTACCCGAACCCTCCTTCGGCCTTCTCCTCGAGCATGCTTTATCCTGGCTTCTCATCTCTTGAACGTTGCACGTGTCCTTTTTGTTAGATCGATCCAGTTGCTAGAGGGAGGGTGAATAGTACTTTTCGAACTCATTTTTCCTACATTGTTAGTTGCGCAAGCGGAAATACAAACAAAACTAAAACTAACAACAAAGAATACTCACGATTTACGTAGTTCGGAGATAAACTCCTACTCCACGGCTGCCCGTAAGGTGGGCGATCACTAATCCATCGGTGGATGATTCCCCGGAGCACCTCCGACTAGATCGTGTAGCTCCTTGTGGGTGGAGAAACCTCTCCACAAACTCTGGACACTACCTGAGATCACTAGGCTACTAACTCACTCTAACCAAGTAAGTTTCGCCAAGAGAAAGTAGCATGAAACGAGCTCCTTTAAATAGAGCTCGAGTATGAAACAGCCGCTACCAGTCGACTGCCCCTGGGGCAGTCGACTGGTCCCACTCAGATTCGACTGTTACAGTACAACGTTCGAATCCAGCAGCTGTCCCAGCCGACACCAGTCGACTGCTCCCAGGGGCAGTCGACTGGTCCGAACCTAAGCCTAGGGTTACACTCCCCGAGTACATTTCACTCCGCACTCGAACCCTCCCAGCATAGCCCCTGAGTACAAACACTCATACTCAGACCCTCACAACCTAGTTGACTCTTCACCAGCAGCCTCGACTATTGCCTGCACGCCCTCTTCATCTTCGGCCCTCGTCCCTCGGATGCGCACGCAAGCTTCCAGCTTACCTCCATGCCATCCTTCACGTACGCCTCGAAGTCCGCGTCCCTCGGCTCATCGTCCCTGCTATCCACGGTCCCTCGGATGCGCACGCAATCCTCCAGCTTGCCTCCATGCCATCTTTCACCTGAAGACATCAACCAAGTCTATGTGTACCTGTACACCTGCACACTCATGTACACATATTAGTCCAACAACAAACCCTAACTTAACCATATTGACCGCACACATCAAAACCCATGATCCTCCATATCATCTTAGGGTCAATTGCCCCAACAATCTCCCCCTTTTTGATGTGTGGAAATATGTTAAGTTAGGTAAACATAAATACCAATAACAATAGCAATAGCAATTGAAATACAAAGCATAACAAACAAGAGACAACCTCCCCCTTAACCTATGCTTTCTCCCATTTTTCAATTCTCATTGCCCACATCACGTTAAGTTATTTCCAACTTAACACTTAACACAAGCATCCAAGTTTCATAAACCAACCAAAGTTAAGTTTCAACCCAAACCTAACTTAACACCCAAGTTCTCCCCCTTTGACACCATCAAAAAGATTGCCCCAAGAAATCCTACCCATGTGCCAAATAGAACTTACCAGATTTCTGAAAAACCCCTCAGAAATCACCAATTCATAATCTGTCTAAACCACCAGTCGACTGCCCCCCAAGGCAGTCGACTGATACGCTAGTTTCTGATTTTCCAACCGAATTTCAAAAACCCCTAGAAAATTTCAAAAAATATAAAATTTTGCAAACACGTTTGTTAGGATATACTCTATCCTAGAAAAATATAGTTTCATGAAAAACAACAAACGTGCTTGACTTTTGGTACAAACCTAAAATTCCTCAAAAAATGACAATTTGTATCAACTCTCAAACCTATATATGTTTTCACTCTTTTGCTCAACGCATCCTATATTATTTTGCACACAGAATTGTTCTTAATCCCCCTTTGTCTTATAGATTTTTCATGTTAACAAGGACTCCCCCTCTTTATCTCTTAATCCTAGATAATCATACATGAAAAATCCTCTTATGCCTTTATTTAGAAAATTTTCATCATTCAATATCAACCAATCAATTTAGGCAAGACAATCAATATACGATTTCAAACCACATCATGAAAGCATAGATAAAGATTTTAACTTTTTAAAGAAATATAGCATATCATTCAATAACACTTTATGAATTTCAACCCATAAATGAAAAGATGATCAAATAGTTCATACATAAAGACATAAATAGAGTCATATGGGCTATGGCCCCACAACAGTTAAGTTTTTACAATCATCAAAATAAAGTGTTTGAGAGATATAAGATATCATCAAATAAAAACACTCTCAACACTAAGCCGCTCTCAACACTGCGCCATCATATCATGTCATCATCGCCTAGAGGAGGAGGAGGAGGAGGAGGAGGGGCCTGATATGAGAGATGCATATGCCATAGCATCTCGTACATCTCATCCTGCCGGCTCCGGAACCCCTGAAACTCCCCTTGAATGGTCTCCTGGAAGCCTAGCTGCTGCTGCTGATAAGTCTGGAGGTCCTCCCAGATGTCGTAAACATCAACCCGGAGCTGGGAGAACTCCTCGCGTGTAACTCCAGCGCGCAGCTGGCTCCTCATCTGAGCTGGAAGACTCCGGATGCTGCTTCCAGATGAACTCCCCCTGTCGACATTCAATACCTGCCAAGGACAGCTGGCGTGTCCCGATCTGATCATAATCCTTGGACAGGTGCCGGACCTAACCGCTAGTCACACAGATACCCCATAACTAAAGAACTCGATCAGGACGTGATAGAAAGGCATGTAAATTTTCCCATTGACGCTCTGGGAAAAATGACAGATGGAGGTGAACACATGTAGGGAGACGTCAACATCTAACCTCCTCTCCAGGGCATACATCATCACCAGATGTGGCAGTCTGATCCTAGCCCTTCCCTTGGTGACAATGGGTAGAAGACACTCCAAAATAATTTTATACAACACATGACTAAACGGGCTCATAGGTTTGGCATCAAAGATGCGCTCTGACTCATGTCGTTGCCTCCTAAAATAGTGCATATGAATTTGATCTATGGTGACATCAAGAAATGTAAATGGCTCAACCACAGTAGGAAAATAAGTGTTCACATTATTTGACGCCCTACACTTCAAAAATCTAGCTAAAACCATGGCTGAGAAAGGAACAAAAACTCTAGCTACCCTGGACTCATAAAGGTTATTTTCAGAATCAACGCAAGTTAAGTTTGCGTAAAACTCCTTACACAGGTCAATGTTAATGTCATGTTGGCAATAAACTAGTTGTTCTATCCCAAAGTGTGTAATCATCTAGGCTATTTGTGGGAACTTTTCTTGAAAGAATGCTCTATTCAAATATCGACAACTCATTGGCACAATATCATTTTCCTCAAATCTTTTCTTACACTCTAAAGACCTAAACCTAGACTCTCCCGGGGCTTCCCGACCTTGGTGGGATGAACCCTCACCTCTTGGTCTCTTAGAAACAACCCTAATAACCAATACCCAAGTACATGTATACCAAACCATCCCACAAAGGGAAAAAAATCAAGGAAAACATGAAACAATAGACACATTAGTCTTAAATCATGGTTTAAATGGAAAAATTAACTGTAAACACCGTTACCTTTTTGCCAGTCGCTTCATGATGATAATGAGGAGAGATCGGCTTGAAGAGATGAGTTTTCACTAACCCTAGGAATAAATCCGAGGTAGAGGAAGGCTTAGGGAGAGATTTTAGGGCTTGGGAGAGGCTTAGGACACAAGAGGAGCTCGAGGAGAAAAGAAATCGCCAGGGGTGGCACGCCAAAACCCTAGGTTTTGGCTTCCCCCGCGCGGTCTGAGCCTTATAAAATCCCGTATACCAGTTGACTGCTCCTGGGGCAGTCGATTGTGAAAACATATAGAGGGTTTCTCACTCTAGGACCAGTCGACTGCCCCTGGGGCAGTCGACTGGTAAAACACTTAGAACCTTTCTTACTCTAGACCAGTCGACTGCCAAGAGGGCAGTCGACTGATACTGAAAATCCAGTCCTCCAATCCTAAATTTAGAAATGTCTAACTAATTCCATAAATCTTCAAAAAATCTGAAATTTTGTGAAGAGATTTGTGGATCCTATATCTACTTGAGAAAAATATGATTTCAAACAAAACTATTCCGAATCCCAAGATTGGTACAAACTTCAAAGTTATTAAATTGGGTCATTTAAACTCAACTAGAAGTTCTAATTTGGACCTCATCTTGATGCTTCTTCCCATACTCATTCATAATTCACTAATAACATCAAGTTATATGACATTTACACTTTAAAACCAATTTCTCTCAATTATAATCTCATTTTCACCTTTTTCTCCATAAATCCTCCTTTTAATGTGTCAATTCCCTAGGATTAAGACTCACATTAGTCTTCCAACCCTTTTGGCACATTCCATAGAATATCTAATCTCCTAGGAGAAAACCTCCTGAGATCCATTGACCATGAATCTCATTTTGTCTCCTAGGGCTCTCCCTTGGACTTCTAGCTCTAGTTACCTCCCTAGGTAACTCACCTACAAATGCAAGACCACACCGGTGCTCCTCCAGTGCTTCTTGACCTTCAACCCTTACTTCCTTGACTTTCCACACCTTGTCCTTAGTTGACCTTTTCTTTTCTCCTCTAAATGGCTCTCCCATGCCATTTTTGACCTTTCCTTTGCTATAGTCATATGACACCTTGCCATATGATTTTTCACTAGCCGTGTTACCAACATTGAACCTTCTAGATTGGTATCCTTGTCCCGGCCTACCATTTCTAAAGCATTGATCCTTTGGTATCACATTCAATCCCTTGGACCCTCTAATAAGTCTATCTAGGTTTTTCTCTAATTTATCAAGTTTTACCCTTAAAACTTGATTTTCCTGTTCTAAAATCCTAACCTTAGTATCACTAGACCTAACTTGCTCATTCCTAGGTCTACCCACTTTTCTAGGCATGTGTCTCCCTTTCTTAGGGTTTATGCCTTGGTCCTTAGTCCTAGAATTCCTAGATTTGTCATGAAACATAGAATTTTTAATGTTTTGGCATGCAATAGTATTTATATTCCTATCATGATACTTAAAGCCAAAATTACATCTAGGCAAGCAATTACTAACATTTCTAGAATTCATGGATGAATTTGAAGTATAAGCAACGTTAGGGATTACCTCCCTTACCCTTAGGGCTCCCCCTTGGTGTGAGCTCCTCTTCTTCCTTTCTTCTTTCTCCCATTTCCTTAGGTGCTCCATCTTTTTAAGCTCTCTTTTTCTTGGGCATTTTGTATGATAATGCCCTAGCTCCCCGCACATGAAGTATCGAATTTTCCTTCTTTTCTTTTGAGCTTCCTCATTCCTACAACCCATATTAGAATTTAAATGAATGGAATTGAGCTTAGGAATTACCTCCTTTTTATCTAGTGGACACTTATCCTTGTAGTGCCCTTTTTTGTTGCACCCGAAGCATATGATATGCTCTTTTGATTTTGATTTGTTGGAGGTTGGAGCTTTCTCTTGCTCTTGTGTAAATGAGGGTCTTACCTCCCCCTCAACTCTTGAGATTGATACTCCTTCTTCTTCTTTTAAGGAGGTTGATGGTTTTTCACTTAATTGTGCCACCTCACTTGATGAGGTTGACACTTCTTCTTCCTCTTGGTCTTCTTGGACTCTTGAACTTATTTCTTCGGGCTCTTCTTCTAGTTGAGCTTGTGTAGGATTCTTATGAACTTCTTCCAATTTATTCCACAACTCATATGCACTTGTATATGTCCCTACACTACTCAAAACGTTGTTAGGCAAAATATTAATCAAAATATTGATTACCTTCCCATTTGCCCTAGCTTGTTCTTGTTGCTCCTTATTCCAATACCTAGGTCGGAGCTTCTTTCCATGCTTGTCATTAGGGATTTCAAATGGTTCTTCTAGCACCATGATGCATTACCAATCCATGCCAAGCCACATCTTCATTCTTGCTCTCCAATAGGCAAAATCCTCATTGTCGTAAGGCGGTGGAGTGTAGATGTCGTCATCCAACTGATCTTCCATTGATCTTCCCTCTAGCTTTTGCTCTTCTTGGCGGTTATTCCAATCACGAGTGGACCAAGCTCTGATACCACTTGTTAGATCGATCCGGTTGCTAGAGGGGGGGGTGAATAGCACTTTTCGAACTTGTTCTTCCTACGTTGTTAGTTTCGCAAGTGGAAATACAAACAAAACTAAAACTAACAACAAAGAATACTCATGATTTACGTGGTTCGGAAATAAACTCCTACTCCACGGCTACCCGTAAGGTGGGCGCTCCCTAATCCGTCGGTGGATGATTCCCCGGAGCACCTCCGGCTAGATCGCGTAGCTCCTTGTGGGTGGAGAAACCTCTCCACAAACTCTGGACACTACCTGAGATCACTAGGCTACTAACTCACTCTAACCAAGTAAGTTTCGCCAAGAGAAAGTAGCCTGAAATGAGCTCCTTTAAATAGAGCTCGAGTATGAAACAGCCGCTACCAGTCGATTGCCCCTGGGGCAGTTGACTGGTCCCACTCAGATTCGACCGTTACAGTACAACGTTTGAATCCAGCAGCTATCTCAGCCGACACCAGTCAACTGCTCCAGGGGCAGTCGATTGGTCCGAACCTAAGCCTAGGGTTACACTCCCTGAGTACATTTCACTCCGCACTCGAACCCTCCCGGCTTAGCCCTGAGTACAAACACTCATACTCAGACCCTCACAACCCGGTTGACTCTTCACCAGCAGCCTCGACTGTTGCCTTTACGCCCTCTTCATCTTCGACCCTCGTCCCTCGGATGTGCACGCAAGCTTCCAGCTTGCCTCCATGCCATCCTTCACGTACGCCTCAAAGTCTGCGTCCCTCGGCTCATCGTCCCTGCTATCCATGGTCCCTCAGATGCGCACGCAAGCCTCCAGCTTGCCTCCGTGCTATCCTTCACCTGAAGACATCAACTAAGTCCATGTGTACCTGTACACATGCACACTCATGTACACACATTAGTCCAACAACAAACCCTAACTTAACCATATTGACCGCACATATCAAAACTCATGATCCTCCAGATCATCTTAGGGTCGATTACCCCAACACTTTTCACTCCACCGACATACTCTTCCACAAATCTCTGCATCCCTCGGATGCACCGAGCCTGTCGGCTCCCTTTCTGTGTCATCCTTCTCGACCGCTATATCTTCTGCTCGACTTCTTGTACTCTTAAGCTCTTGCACACTTAGACACAGAGATTAAATACCAACATGACCTAACTTTAACTCGATTGACCATATCAAAACGTACCCGGAGTACTTTCAAACTTAAAATTTGAATCAAAACTCAACTCCAATTAAAAGTTAATTTAAACTTAACAGTAAAAAAAAATCCACAATTCAAGGTGCCTCTGTACAATCGAGGTGCCTCGAAACATAGGCGGCAAACTAGTCACTCAATCAAAGGAAGGCGCCTTCCAACCCAACGAAGGCACCTCAGATCCGCTTGAAGATGCCCTCCTACGAAACTGTGGCACCTTAGTTCAAAGATTTTTTCTTCAAACAAAGGCCTTTCTTCGTTGAATTCATTCATTCTTCTCAAACATTGAAGGTGCCTTCCTCTATAATTTCTCCATTTTTCAACACTCAATCTCACAATATGCCTCCTAGGTAAACCCTAAATCTAAACTTGTCCCTTTTATAAGCATGTTTTCCTTAATTTATTATTAATATATGATTTTTTAGGAAAAAATGGATCCTAAATCAGCCCACTTCTAACATGAGGGATGCTCCCTCTACTAATGATAGATTCCCCACTGAGCATTTTAGGCTTAGGTTTCTAGAGTATAGATATGTACCCCTGAAAACTAGATGCCTAAGTCACCCTTATTTTAACGGTTATTGTTTAGGGATTTTGAGATAATCGACTATTGTCATCTAAATCAACTGGTTTATTGTAGTCAATTATATAACCTAACCTTCTATGTGTTAAATATAGTAAATTGATACCCGGTAAAGAAATTTCTGGAAATTATTGGAAGAAATTTTTTTAGGGTTTTCGGATTATGGGATTAAGTTTAAGGGGTAAAATACTTAAATAACCTAGTTTAAGGGGGTGATGTAATTAGCCTAAATGTTAAGGGCTAAACTGTAAATGTGGCATTTTTATAAGAACCCACAGGCTTGGCTTCTCCTCACCTTCTTCGACCGACACCTATGTTCGATCGAAACCTCCGAAGCCATTTCCTTCTTCTTCACCTTCTTCTTCTTCTTCCCCTCCTTCCTTGCTCCACGCACTCCTCTGGTGATCCATTCCTCTCTATCAGAGTCTCGTCCTCTCGTTTTACCATAATCGAGTGTTACCTCTTTGGGCGCAGTTGAGCGGAGTATCGCTGGAGTCGAGCCAGCCACCGATGACCCACCCCTCCGCAGAGGGTCCATCGATGGCATTCTAACCATGGTAAGCTTCGATCCCTTCAGTTATGTCTCTATTTTTCCTCGAATCAAGCTAGCTTGTCTCTGTTTTCTGGGTTGATCATTATCACCAGCTACAATCTGGCACAGATCTATCCCAGCCTAACCATCTCCCTACATCGGGGAATTGGTTCGGGATTGAAAGGGCTTATTGTGGGGTTTTCTTCGCTGGTCTCACTGAGGTGGCCGGTTTTCTTTGCTCAATTTTATTCCACTGCTTGATACTTGGTTGCTTGACCTTTGAGATAATTTGATTATTATTTATACAGTCTCAATTTTGTTACTCCTATTTCGTAGATTACACACATGAAAGCATGTACATAAGAGTGATTGTTATGTTATATCTGACATTGGTCATCACTAGTTATATCTTACCTACATTACTTAGTGGCATGACTGATAGATCATGATATATGTTTAGACTTATGCATGTCATATCGTTGTATGGTTAATGATCAGGTGGGCGTGATGTGTATTAGTATCATGCACCACCCTTGCATTATTGTCGACTCTCAACACCCCTGTGGTTGAGATAGGTCGTCAATGATTTATTTCTGCACACTCAACCACTCAACATAGTGGTAGTCGAAGTATGTGCAATTGTCCTGTCGTGTCATGCTTGACCACTCTGAAGTAGTGGTAGATCAAAGCTGTGTGTAGACAATGGACCCCTCTGTTGTTACTGTTGGGTTCTCCCGGCACAAAACAATAAAAACGTAGCGGAAACAAGAACCCACGAGCAATCCATGCGAAAGAAAACTCGTACAAAGCTATCTATCTAATAGATTTATCTACTGTTTATACCTTTGAAGCGTGCCCTTCGGTTATCCCGCTCGTCCAAGATGCGTCGGATCTCTTGCACGTTCAAATGTCCGTGCCTCTATTCGTATCCACACGGACACAATCTCTCAACTTCGGGAGAACTACCGTAGTTGTGCTAGCAACTTGAGGTAGCTCGAAAACACCAAGAACCTTACAGTAAGGTTTCGGCCAAGAGTGGAGGAGAGGAAGAAGAGAGGAAGGGAAGGGGAAAAGCTAAGGCAAGAAGAAGACCTCATCCAAAGTCACAAGGTCCTCTTTTATAATCATCCCATGAATATGAAGAGGTTTGTATCTCTTTGGCTTCCCAATAAAGAGCACATCTTTTCATGTGGCTCTTTATCATTTCCCATGCAAGAAAAGAATCTTTTCATCCAATGAAGAGAGACTTTTCTCTTTCCTTCATACAATTCCGACCGGGCCTCTCGGGCTTCCGACTCGGTCTCCCGACCAAGTCTCCCGAGTGGCGAGCTCCCGACCCAGTCTGCCGAGCTCCGACCCAGTCTGCCGAGTGCCGACCCAATCCGCCGAGCTCCGACTCGGTCCGCCGAGCTCCGACTCGGTCTCTCGAGCTCCCAACTCGAGACCCCCCCGAACTGACCTCCCGAGTTCCTAACTCGGGCTCAGGTCTCCCGAGTTCCCAACTCGGGCTCAGATCTGCCGAATAGATTTCCCGAAGCATTGCGTCCTTTGTGTGTGACCCAATAGGTTCTCGTGACGTTGGCAATGCGCCTAAACACTTTAGACACATAAGCAATGAGCAGCATCTAGCAATGCATCATTGCTACCCAAGTAACAAGAAAAGTCGAGATCCGACTAAACCTCTGTGACTATCATAGTGTATGACTTTGTCCTTCTATCCTTGATATCTAGATTGACCAATGAGGCATAGACCGTGTCATCCTCAATCAATCTTGTGTTTCTTGATCCCCGAGTAGACTCACTCAAACAAATGAGCTCAATATCTCATACTGACTCATTTGAGCATGGTCATGCGTTTCAGTAGTCCTACTCGATCAAGGGGCCCACAGATATCACTCCCGTCATATGGGAGGGATAGATCTCATCTACATCACTCACATCCCTCCGCATAATTCATTACATACCCAATGATCATCTTTATAGTCCACCCTGTTACGGGTGACGTTTGACGATACCAAAGTACATAACTCCTTATGTAAGGAACCGTAGTGACTTCAGGTCTAAGGACTATTCATACCAATAGTCACATGAGAAAGTCTATGGCACTCATATGACAATCTATGAAACTTTCTCATGGCGGGTCATTCAGTACACATTCTCCAATGTATACCCATGTGTCAACTTGATATCACATATCCATGACTTGTGAGCTCAAGTCATCAGTTGACCTACATGCTAGTCTCCATGCATTAATTTTGTCCTTGAATATTAATGCTTGACTAGGAATAATTTAGTGAAGTGTTCTCTACATTATCTCACTATCGATTCAACCAATCGATATAATGTAGATAAGAACCTACTACACAAGGACATTATTATACTTAGTTATTTGGCATAGAATACAAAGTAAGTATAATAACCAAACATGCCTTTATAAGTAATAGAATATGATACAAAATGCCCCTAGTCAATCATCACATAATTGGCTCTAGGGCTCCTACTAACAGTTACGAGGTTATAGAGCGGTTTGCTCCCCCTTCTCTTAGGGTATGGAGTGTGTACTCTCCAGCATTCTGTACACTAGGTCACTCAGAGTAATGGTAGTCGAAGTGTATAAAGTTGTCACAGTCCTATCCACTCGACCTCATAGATGTGATGTGACGATAGTTTAACTGGTGTTAGGGGTGACACATATTATTATATCATGTGCATATGATGTATCATTACATTTGGTTATGTTTTCGGCATGCGATTGAGCTGTGGTTGCTACATATGTTTGGCATGCACATACAAGTTATGTATTGCACATGGTTTGTTGACCTTGTACTGCTTATGTGTATGAGAATACCTGTGGAGTGTTTTTCAAGATTTTTTATCATATTACTCCGCTTGATAGACTGATACTCGTATGTTTATTCATTTAGTCTTTTTCAATACGATTATTGATGCTTCCATGAGACTGTATTCTTTTGATTTCATATTGCATGTTATAGCTTATTTCTTCCATGCATATCTTTCTGTCTATACCCACTGAGTTCACTTGGACTCACCACCATTGTTGTGTATTACTTTCAGGTTGCTGATAGATGTACCATGATGTCGCCAAGAGAGGACCCGGCTGCTAGTTCCTCACCCGTCGAGTTTGTTTGTGTTTTATTTTCTTTTGGTGCACTTGTGTTACATTTAGTTCTCATGGATTTGTGATGTGTTTCTATATATTGGATTGTATGATTGTGTATCCCTGGAGGGGTTTATGGTTTCTTTTTAGGTAAAAGTCATACCAGTACACTCGTGGTAAGTCTATAGTGATTGTGTCTTTTTACTTAGTGTTTCTTTTTAGTTTTCAGTCGTGTGGGTTGTATGTGGCGATGTGGCCTTGTACACAGGATCCATATGTTGGCCATACAAGAGAGATACTATCCAATTTTAGTCAGACATGAGAACCCTAAAGAGTGACACTGTGCCCAATTTTTGGTTAGGATTGATGACTTGACCTACTCTACTAGAGTAGCTGAGAGAGACTTTATCTTCTCTTCTACAGTCATGATCGATCACTTGGGACTTAGACCTTTCACTTGTCCATTCCTCTGTTATCCCAGTAAGGAGTTGCCATTTGGGGAGCCCTACTTTCACATCACATTGGATACCATTCACTTGTATTTTTTGTAGTAGCGCGGACTCCTACAGCGACTGATTTTAGGTCACTATCACTTAGAGTATAGGACTATGTTCTGTACAGAATACTTACCACATGCATTCTATCAGTCACATCTCGTAATGTGCCTAAGATGTTGTAAGTATCCCAGGCTGGTTTTGATATGGTCAACTGAGTCAAGTTAGGTCCTAGTTGGTTTGATCCTTGTGTCTAAGTGTACAGGAGCTTAGGAGCACAAGAAGTCGAACGGAAGATGCAGCAAGCGGGAAGGATGGCACAAGGAAGGGAGTTGACGAGCTCAGAGCATCCGAGGGATGAAGAAACTGTGAAAGAGTACACAAGTGGAGGAGAAGTACACGATGTCCGAGGGATGAGAAGTTGGGGACGAAGCCTGTTCGAGGAGAAAGCCGGAGTTGAGTTCGGGTGAGCTCAACTCTGGATGGTCTAAAATCACTCAAGCGATCAAAGGATAAAGTCAACATCAAAAGTTTACTTTGAAGCTACGAGCCCCAGGGGTAAGGGCGCTCTACTCAAAGCACCCTACTTCTGACTGAAGGTGCCTTAAATGCTAAAGGCGCGAAGGCGCCTTAGATCAACTGAGGCGCCTCTAACGAGTCAAAGATAATTGTTGAGTTAGTTGTTCAAGTGGATAAAACCTTATCCACTTGAGGGCGCCCTGGATCACAATGAATGTGCCTTAAATGTTATTCATTAGCTATAAATAGTCCTCTAGAGCTAGGACTTAATAACAACAACTGTAATACAATTTCCTATTCATTCTTTGAGCTTTTAAGAGTCTGTAAGGGGCTTCTCCGCCTACAACGAAGGAGTATTTTTAGTGGAGCTTTAAATTACCTTGAATTAGCAACCACTCTGGTTATAACCAAGTAAAAATTTGAGTCTATTCTCTTTTAGTTATTCATGCTTATTTTAATTACTTAAACTAATCTATCTATCGTTACAAAAAAATTACAAAAGATCTAGTTTAAATTTACAGGGTTATTCACCTCCCTCCCCCCTCCCCCTCTAGCCAGCCTACACGGGACCTCCAAGTGGTATCAGAGCAAGGCTTGTTTTTGAAGGACTAACTACCAGATAAAGCAACAAAACAATGGCCGGACCGACTATCCACCCACCAAAGTTTGAGGGGGAGTTCACGATATGGAAATGTCAGATGGAGATATTCTTCAAAATAGACTTTGAATTACTTATAATAATGACATGGTTTTATAGCATCGGAAGACAAAGAAGAGCACCTCTGGATAAAGAAAAAGTAGTTGACTTCGTGGTCAATGGAAAAGCAAAGTTTAATCTGCTAACCATATTACCGGCTCAGGAAGTCAACTAGATTGGCATGTACGCATCAACAAAAGAGATGTGGGAGAAGTTTCTGAAGCTGCACAAAGGGACCTTGGAAGTAAAGTCAGCATGACGAGATCTGCTTCGAAACAAGCTAACTAATCTCTGAATGAAAAAAAGGAGAAATGATAGCCAAAATACACGCGAAGATCATGGAGATGATCACCAGACTCACGAATCTTGGAAAAACAGTAACAAACCAGGATTCGTTAAGGTATGCCTTGAACGAATCTTGGAGCAAGTTTTTTCTAAGTTTTGCTCAATTCACAGTAGCAAATTTTCTTCCACTGCTCTAGCATATTCAACCACAAAAATGCAGCCTACTTTCTCCTCTAATCTTTTTCCACCAACAAATCAGATTTCAATCTTCAAATAATAATTCCTCATCTTGTTTTGGTTGTTGTCTTCTTTTATCAAAGACAAAGTTCAACAAATCTATCATATCGGTGATCATACTAGTGGTATTTACTCTAAATGATTTGATTCAATATCCCCATTGAGTTTGTTAAGGATAATGATGACAAAGATAGTAGTTTAAGAGATTCAAAAATTAATTTAAATTACTTATTATTTATCATATTTATATTACAATCTAAACCATATTTATTATTATTTCTATATTTGTTATTACCATAGTTATCATACTATGTTATCATATTTATTATAATATTTTTCTATATATTATTTTGACCATCTATATAAATAGACTTGTTAATCTATAATAATTAATCAATAAAATAAGTAATTATTTTCTTTCTACTATTCTCTATTCTTCGTCTTCATGCTTGAGCGGTATGGTGTCCTCTTAAACATTCACTTTGTTGTAAAATTATCTATCATAGTAAGTAAAAAACCAAACCTTGTTCGATATCTGTGAGTTGATATGATGAAGAGGTAGAAACCAAATGATCTAAAGACAGTGATGCAGATTTTTCTGTTTTCGCTTCAACTTAATATAATAGGTTCATCAAGATCAGGCTCTTCTTGTTCTACAGATTGATCATTAATTGAGTGATTATTGTTGTGCAAAACGGGGGCAACATCTCTCAACATCTAACACACGAAAGAAGAGGAAGAGAGAAAGAAATTGCATGTGTAACGAGACAAAGACGCACAAAGAGAAAGAGAAACACAAAGAAGAAGAAGAGGAGAGAGAAGGAGAAGAAGAGTTACCATAGTTTGGCGGCATTCATATTCCACAAAAAGACCGAAGCTTTATTAGAATTCTCTCTACACAAGAAAATACATCTTATTCTTTTGATCCTAATGATTATAAGGATCAAATAGGTTTACAATGACTCCTATAAATAATGCATAGACCCAGATCTGGTAAAATTATAATAGATTTTTCTTAGGAAAAAGCTTAATAGATTTTCTTCCATAACATCCCTTATTCAAATATGAGACACCTGTCAACAATCTCTACCTTAGCAAATATTCACCCATTTGAAGAACACGAATATCTGAATAAAACTCCACTTAGAACTTTGGATTTGGACTTCCTTCCTCTAGCATCTAGGGGCATGTATCAAGTTTAAGCAATACTTGAACTTTTCTGCTGTCACTGGCTTCGTCAACATGTCTGCAACGTTATCTGCAGTGTGAACTTTCTCAAGTTGAATTTCTTCGGAAGTAATCAACTCTCTGATCTTATGAAACCTCATATCAATGTGCTTGATTCTCTCATGATACACTTGATTCTTTTCCAAATAGATAGTACTTTGACTATCACACAACAACTTGACTCCACCTTGCTGAACGCCCAGTTCTTTGACCAACTCTGTAAGTCGTAAAGCTTCCTTCGCTGCTTCAGCTGCTGCCATGTACTCCAACTCTATAGTAGACTATGCAACAATAGATTATATTATAAACTTCCAACAGATAAGTCCTCCCACCACAGTAAATATATATCCTATAGTAGACTTCCTATCATCTAAATCTCCTACATAGTCTACATCTACATACCCAGCAACTGAAGGATTTTCCGGTTGTCTACTGAACATGATATCATAATCAGTTGTATTTCTCAAGTATCTAAAAATCCACTTCACTACATCCTAATGTAGTCGACTAGGATTTGAGAGAAACTTGCTTACCATACTAACTGTTTGCGTCAAATCTGGTCTTGTGCAAACCATAGCATACATCAGGCAACCTACTGCACTAGCATAAGAAACCTTTGATATTTCTTGGATTTCTTCATCCGTCCTTGGGCATTGTGCAATGGATAACTTGAAGTGATGCACCAGGGGTATGCACATCGACTTTGCATTCTTTATGTTGAACATATCCAACACCTTCTCCATATAGCTACATTGAGACAACCATAATCTCACTGCAGCTATGTCCTTGTGAATTTTCCCAAGAACCTTCTTGATTTCACCCAAATCTTTCATGTTAAATTCCTTGCTCGGTAGTCTGTTTAATTTGTCGACATCTTCTTCGCAATAATGAGCATGTCATCCACGTATAGAAGTAAGAAAACTAGTGATTCATCTTCAAGGCTCTTCACATAAATGCAACAATTATACTCACATCTCCTATATCCATTTTATATCATGTATGAATCAAAATATTTGTACCATTGCCTAGGAGATTGTTTCAATCTATAGAGCAATTTCTTCAACTTGCAAACCAATTGCTCTCGTCCAGGCTGACTAAATTACTCAGGTTGTGACATAAAAATTGATTCCTCCAAATTGTCATGAAGAAATGTTGTCTTCACATCCATTTGCTCCGGCTACAAATCGTGATGTACTACCAAAGCCAACATTGCTTTGATTGATATATGTCTCACCACTAGAAAGAAAATATCATCATAGTCAACCACCTTTCTCTATGAGTATCCTTTTACTACCAAACGAGCTTTGAACGGCTTTACTTCTCTTCCTTTAATATTGTTTCCTTTTTCTTGAATACTCACTTGTACCTTATAACTCTTTTTCCCTCAGGAAGTTCCACTAGATCCCATGTTTGGTTCTTATGTAGCGACTCCATCTCCTCTACTATAGCACCTAGCACCCATCCACTTATCCTTCTCAAAGATGTATACTACCTCTTGAAAATATGTAGGGTCTTCATTACTGGCAATGAGTGTATAAGACACCAAGTCCTCAAATCAATATCTGGTAGGTGGCTTTATGACTCATCTCATTTTGCCACCAATAATAATATGATGCTCCCTATGCTCTGAGCTAAAATCATCAGAGTCATGA
Source organism: Boesenbergia rotunda (assembly GCA_024364735.1). Taxonomy (NCBI): domain Eukaryota; kingdom Viridiplantae; phylum Streptophyta; class Magnoliopsida; order Zingiberales; family Zingiberaceae; genus Boesenbergia; species Boesenbergia rotunda. The sequence goes on along the minus strand of JAGFNQ010002259.1, from coordinate 180,457 downwards.
GTCTCTAGCTCCACCTGCACAACATCTTTCTCCTCGTTGCTCTGTGGTATTTCCTTTCCTTCTTCCTGTGCATGTTATAGCATGGTTTTCTAGTCAAACACCACATCTCTGCTGATCACCACTTTGTTTGCCTTAGGATCTCAAAATTTGAAGCCTTTAACTCCTTTCTGATACACCAGAAAATGTACTATTTTAACTTCGTATTCAACTTTGATCTTTCCTCACTGGATATGTGTATATAGGTTAGACATCCAAAAACTCAATGATAAAAGTAATCTACTAGATTCCCTATCCATACTTCATTTGATACTTTATTTTCTCGTGCTGTCCTTGGTGATCTAATAATGAGATAACATGCTATGTTTACCGCTTCTGTCCAAAAATTCTTTGCTAGTCTTGCATTCAGCTTGAGATAGTTTGCCTTCTCAATGATTATCCTATTCTACCTTTCTGTCACACCATTCTGCTGAAGTGCCCTGCGAACCGAGAAATGCTTCATTATTTATGTTGCTCACAAAATTTCTGAAACTTTGAATTCTTATACTCAGTCCCATTGTCTGACCTAAGGCATTTGATCTTCCTTCTTGTCTGATTCTCCACTTCAATTTTTCATAATTTAAACTTTGAAAAAGTTTCTGACTTATGACGCATGATGTATACCCAAACCTTTTGTGAGTAATCATCAATAAAACTCACAAAATACAAGTGTTTTTGATGTGATGATACATTGGCTGGTCCCCAGAGATATGTGTGTATATAGTCCAGAATCCCCTCCGTCTTGTGTGTTGTCGTCTTGAATTGCACTTTGCTTTGTTTCCTAAGGATACAAAATTTACAGAATTCAAACTTGCGAGTCTTGATGCCCTTCAACAAATCTCTCTTGTGAACTCCAACATCCCACATTCGCTTATATGCTCTAACCGTATATGTCACAAGACTGTATTTTCTAATTCAGACTCTACTGAGGCGACTTCACTTACAACTGTAGTCTCTATCAACTTGTAGATGTTCCCTACTACCTTTTGTCCTTTCATTATTATCAGAGCTCCCTTACTGACCTTCATCACCCCGTTTACTGATTTGTAATTATAACCAATGTCATTCAATATGTCTAGTGAGATCAAATTCTTCATTAGATCTAGTATATATCTGATAGTACATAAAGTTCTAATCACACCATCAAGCATCTTGATTCTGATGTTCCCTATGTCGATCAGACTCTACTAAGGCGACTTCACCTACAACTGTAGTCCCTATTAACTTGTAGATGTTCCCTGCTATCTTTTGTCATTTCATTATCGTTAGAGCTCCCTTACTGACCTTCATCACCCCGTTTACTAATTTGTAATTGTAACCAATGTCATCCAATATGTCTAGTGAGATCAAATTCTTCCTTAGATCTAGTATATATATCTGATAGTACATAAAGTTCTAATCACACCATCAAGCATCTTGATTCTGATGTTCCCTATGTCGATTACTTTGCAAAATATATCGTTTTCCATCAATACTAAACTAAAATCCACTGCCCTGTAAGTGTCAACCCATTTTTTGTTTGGAGTCATGTGATATGAAAATCCAGAGTCTCAGATCCATGCATCCGTCAACTGTTCCGATCTCGACATAATTGATAGCATATCTCCATCACTGCTCTTTGAATTTTCTTCAACTATGTTTGTAGACATTGCTGAACTTTCTTTATTCTCTGCAATATATTTCTTTATCTCTAGGCAATCTCTCTTCATATGACCTTTGCCTCCATACTTGTAGCACGTGATTACCTTCTTTCTTCTCGACTTAGAATGTGCCTTGTTGTCGCTGCTTGATCCATACCAAGTTTTTCTCCTATCATGCTCTTGGATACTATTCACCATAAGTCCTCCTTGAGAAACTTCATCATTTGCTTTCCTCCTCTAATGAAAGCCCAACAAAGTACCTATGACTTCTTCCAATTTGAGAGTTTTCTTTCCCTATATCAGAGTAGTAACCAAATTCTCATACGTAGGAGATGAAGGTAGAGAATTCAACAACATCAATATCTTATCTTTGTCCATGATCTTCACATCAATCCACTTCAGATCACTCACAATCTGGTTGAATACATTGATATGCTGCTTAGATCGGTTCCCTCTATTATCTTCAGCCTGAATAATTTCAGCTTAAGATACAGTTTGTTTGCCAATGACTCTGACATGTATCGGCTTTCAAGCTTTTGCTTAAACTATCACCGACGACTCCTCATCCATGATATGGTGTATCAAATCATTCGTAAAACAAAGCCTGATTATTGTCACTGTCTTCGCCTAAAGTTCTTCCCAATCTGATCTTTTCATGTTTTCCGATTTCCTTTCTCCTAGTGTCTTCATCATGTCTTGTTGTACCAACAAGTCCTTGACCCTCCTCTATCATAATTTGAAGTTTTCAGTTCTGTCAAACTTCACCATATCAAACTTCATAAAAGTCGTCCCCGACATATTGAAGAAATCCACCAAACCTTGCTCTAATATCAATTGTTGCGTAAAACGGGGCAACACCTCTCAACCTATAACGTGCGGAAAAAGAGGAAAAGAGAAAGAGATCACATAAAGTAACGAGACAAAAACACATAAAAAGAAAGAGAAACACCAAGAAGAAGAGGAGAGAGAAGTAGAAGAAGAAGCAATTTTATTAGAATTCTCTCTACACAAAAGAATATATATTATTCTCTTTATCCTCATAATTCTAATTATTATGATAATCCAATAGGTTTAGAATGACTCCTATAAATAATATCTAAACTCAAACTCATTAAAGCCGTAATAATTTTTTCTTAGGAAAAATCTTAACAGATTTTTAGGAAAAATCTTAACAGATTTTTAGGAAAAATCTTAATAGATTTTTAGGAAAAATCTTAATAGATTTTTCTTTCATAACATCTCTTATTCAGATATTAATCACCCATCAATAATCATCAATAACTTTTAGAGGAACAGCTTTTGGAAACTTTTGTGTCTTGTTTTTGCACCTTTCATGTAAAAATAATTAATAAGATTTTTCCAACCTTGGACGATTGATCCGGCCTCACGAAAGTTTTTCACCGGCCACTAAGGTAAATCGGAAAGTACTCGCGGCGGACGGTTCAGAAGAAGCCCAACGTCTCATGGTTTGTGCCCTATTTGGAGGAAAAATTTCAACAAAATATGCCGTAATTATGGATCGAATCACGAGTATCTAGGATGATAACTAATAACCTTTCCGCTGCATCATAGCCCCGAGAACTTTGCACCTTTCACGCAGATCCTTCAAACGAATGTCAATTTGATCATCCGAGGTACCATAAGGATAAGATTTGTCTTGTTCACCTGGTTTGCATGAAACGTTACATCTTTTTCCACCATCTCAATTTTTATCTGCTTAGTAAGACCAAGATCAGCCTTGTTAACGTGTTTCTTAATATCTCTTATTAAAATGTCTCCCGCGTCAACACCCCCAATCCGTCGGTGACTTCATATTCGGATTTAATAAATCGCTTAAACTTGTCAACCGTTGGAGAAACTAATAAATTAACAAACAATCTTCAAATCAATGATCTAGAAAAAATCATACTCTCTATATTTTCATCTTAACTATCTTACTTTTTGTATGTTTATTTTTTGATACAAGAAAATAAGATGATTGAGAAAAAGAAAAAGAGAAACTCGGTGATATATGTTATAGGATTTTATGTTACATTGTCTGGTTTGCCTGAAACAATGTATGCGATGAGTAGTTTGATTTTGTTTTGGATTTTATATGTGTAGTGTTCCGAACGGAATCGACGTCGACGGTCAGACATCAGGGTTCAGACCATGCGCATGCTGACGTTAGAGGAGAAACTTTACACCTTGTAAGATTAACACGAGCATTAGGGGAACACGCCAGGGGTTGTCCGGCGGAGCCCACTCCGACGCTCAAGTTAGTGCTTCGATCTAGGAGATAAAGAGAAGGCAAGAAAGGAGATAGGCGTAAAGTAGAGAGAGAGTAACCCCCTTTATCGGAGGGGTTGGAGTATTTTTTATACCTACGGCTGCTACCTTATGAGTCTCCACGATCATTGCCACGTCCCCCGATTGTCGATTACAAGATAATCTTTACAACGGTCCACGTCGTCATTAAGTTCGGCCCGTTGCAACAATTATGGGTCATGATGACTCCGCAATAAGGGGTGATGATTATCCGCAGATCCGAAGAATGGGGGACCGTTACTTGAGGTTGAATGCTTCTTGGGCTCCGCTTCACCAAGGAGATCTCGGGGTCTTCTAACCCAGGGGTCCCGGGCATTTTGCCTTCCCTAGGTGGTCTCGGGGACCTGGTTTCCCGAGGTGATATCGGGAGTGTGTCCTCTGATTTGATCTCCGGGACGTGTCTACCCGCGGGGGGTCTCGGGGGATCCCCTTCCCAAGAAGGTCTCGGGAGTTCCGGAAAGAGAGTTGTTCAGACTCGTTATATCTTGTCACATAGCTTCTTCAATCCACGTGTCAGCCACGGGGTGCTTAACCCCATCACAAGTACCTCCCTTCAAGTCTAATCGAAGGAAGTATTGTTGACTGATTAGACTAGTGGTGTGGCGAAGAAGTTATGTTATGGTGGGTCCCTGCACCCACTACTACTTCATTGGCAGCACGTTGGGTCCGAGGAATCGAAACATTCGTCTCTCGGCCCGAAGCAATCTTTTGAAATAGTCCAACAGTCCCAGTGCGTTTCGAGGCGACGCAAAGGTTCGTCGAACCTGTCGTATGGCAAAGAGATAAATGAAGTGCTAGCGCAGAACTAGGATTGCTAAGCCTGTCGTAAGGTAGTGAGATAAATGAAGCGCTAGCGCAGAGCTAGGTTCGCCGAGCCTATTATAAGGCAAAAAGATAAATGAAACGCTAGCTCGGAGCTAGGTTAGTCGAGCCTGTCGTAAGGCGAAGAGGAGCGCTAGCACGGAGCTAGGATCGCCGAGCCTATCGCGAGAAGCGCTAGCACAGAGCTAGGATCGCCAAGCCTGTCGTAAGGCAGTGAGATAAATGAAGCGCTAGCGCGGAGTTAGGTTCACCGAGCCTGCCGTAAGGCGAAGAGAAGCTCTAGCATGGAGCTAGGATCGCCAAGCTTGTCGTAAGGCAAAGAGAAGCGCTAACGCGGAGCTAGGATCGCCAAGCCTGTCATAAGGCAGTGAGATAAATGAAGCGCTAGCACGGAGCTAGAATAACCGAGTCTGTCATAAGGCGAAGAGAAGCGCTAGTGCGGAGCTAGGATCGCCAAGCCTGTCGTAAGGCAGTGACATAAATGAAATGCTAGCGTGGAGCTAGGTTCGCCGAGCCTGTCGTAAGGTGAAAAAAAGCGCTAGCACGGAACTAGGATCGCCAAGCCTGTCGTAAGGCAGTGAGATAAATGAAGCGCTAGCGCGAAGCTAGGTTCGCCGAGCCTGTCGTAAGGCGAAAAGATAAATGAAGCGCTAGCGCGGAGCTATGTTCGCTGAGCCTGTCGTAAGGTGAAAAGAAGCGCTAGCACGGAGCTAGGATCGTCAAGCCTGTCGTAAGACAGTGAGATAAATGAAGCGCTAGCGCGGAGCTAGGTTCACCGAGCCTGTCGTAAGGCGAAGAGAAGCGCTAGCATGGAGCTAGGATCGTCGAGCCTATTGTAAGGCGAAGAGAAGCGCTAGTGCAGGGCTAGGATCGCCAAGTCTGTCGTAAGGCAGTGAGAAAAATGAAGCGCTAGCGCGGAGCTAGGTTCGCCGAGCCCGTCGTAAGGCGAAGAGAAGCGCTAGCGCAGAGCTAGGATCGCCAAGCCTGTCGTAAGGCAGTGAAATAAATGAAGCGCTAGCGCGGAGCTAGGTTCGCCGAGCCTGTCGTAAGGCGAAGAGAAGCGTGGAGATTCTGAGGATCTCGACTTGCCCCGAAACCACTCGACGCGATGTGGCTTGCCTAATCTGCTGTTGTTCGAGCGCACCCTTTGCGGCGTTGGCGATCAATCGATCTAATTCCTCTTTCGTCAGGACAATGGATTGTCCCGCTGGCTCGGCCATCGGTGCTCCTTCTGGTGTTTTACTGGTTTCTCACAGACTGCGCCAAACTTGTTCCGGAAGGAATCGACGTCAACGACCAGTCACCAGAGTTCAGATCATGCGGACGCTGACGTTAGAGGAGGAACTTCACACCCTACGTGATTAATGTTGAGGCAATCGGCCCTTGAAATGATTGGAAGATCATAGTTTTGATGTGTGGGCGAATAAGTTTAAAGTTAGAGTGTTATGTTGTATTTGATTTGTGTGATTGAGTTTGCAGGACTTGGAGAATCACACATGGTGGACCTATCCGAGGGACGAGAGCCGAGGGAGGAGAGCTCCAAGGGCAAGCCGGGAAGTGGACTTCAAAGGGCACACTTGAAGGGTGGCATGGAGACAAGCCAAGGGAAGGCTTGCGTGCGCATCCGAGGGACGATAGCCAGAGGAAGAGGACTTCAAGGGGCGAGCCAAGGGAGCAGACCTGAAGGCACACGCGAAGGAGAAGGTTCAGAGTGGCTGGAACTGAGCTGGGAGGCAGGGCAGTCGACTGGCCCAGAGGCAGTCGACTGCCAAAACTTACAGAAAGTTCGCAGCTTCGGACCAGTCGACTGGCCAAGAGGCAGTCGACTGGTACACCCCAAAACTAGCCGTTGGCTAGCTGTTTGCTAGCCGTTGGAAGGCATTTAATGCCGGGGGCAGTCGACTGGTAGGCGTCTGGACAGACTGCGAATCTGTCCTTTTCACCTATAAAAGGAGGCCTCGTTACACGTGTCTGTACCGTTCCGTACAGTAACGAAGTGCTGCCGAATTGTAAAGTGATTCTTTGCTTCCTCCATCTTAATTCTACATCTGTAAAGAGGAAGCTCATGCTGTGAAGGTTTCTCCACCTAAAGGAGACTTTTCTATAGTGAAAAGTGGTGCTCGCGGCGTGGATCCTTGGACTAGTCACCCATCTGGGTGGATACCAAGTAACTGAAAGTGTTAGCATTGTTATTTGTCTTTTGCATATTATTTCCGCTGCGCTAACATCTGTGTAGAGTTCAACGATCCGAAAAAGTGCATTCACCCCCCCTCTGCACGCCACATCGATCCTTCAGTTGGTATCAGAGCCGGTGCGTTTTGGAAGATCTAACAATCAACCAGAACATCTGAAATGACATTTCAAGAGGGATACTCCACCGCACGACCACCGTTCTTCGACGGCAACAACTTCGCGTACTAGAAAGGTAGAATGCAATACTATCTTATGAATGACATAGAAACTTGGATAAGTGTTGCAGATGGCTTCGAGGCGCCCGTCGATGAAAGAGGAGATCCTACACCCATGAGGACATGGTCCAAAGAAGTGATGAAGAGGGCGCAATCAAATGCCAAGGCCACCACTACACTGCAGTGCGGACTCTCTAAGGAGCAACTGAACAAAGTGGGGCCATTCAAGAGCGCCAAAGAGCTATAGGACAAGTTGGTAGAACTGAACGAGGGGTCAAACGAGTCCAGAAGAGCCAAGAAGGACTTGTTGGTGGCCCAACTGCAATCACTCTCCATGAAGAGCAACGAGACCGTCAGTCAGCTGCATGGAAGAGTAAAGGAAGTGATCAACGAGCTCCATGTAATTGGAGAGAAAATCGAAAACCGGGACATCGTCAGGTATGTCTTACAAGCCTTCCCGAGAACCACCCTGTGGGCATCCATGGTTGATGCCTACAAGGTATCAAGGGATTTATCTTTAGTTAAATTGGACGATCTATTTTGTGAATTTGAACTGCACGAACAAGCTAACATTTCGGCAAAAGAGAAAGGTGTTGCTTTTGTTGCAGAGAAAGAGAAGAAGAGGAGAAAGGAGAAGAAGAAGGTGATCTACTCATCATCCTCGGA
>JAGFNQ010002259.1:132400-171865 GCA_024364735.1 Boesenbergia rotunda | reverse complement strand
ACTATTAGCTACCTAAGAGAAGGAACGGTCTCCTTTGGAAACAGTGGAAAGTTAAGGATCATTGGTAGGGGCACAATTGAGGTATCTCCCACTATTTCAATTCATAAGGTACTCTTGATTAAGGATATGAAGTTCAATTTATTAAGTGTAAGTCAATTATGCGATGCCGGGTTTAGAGTAGAATTTCATGATAAGAAATGTGTAATAAAACAATGTGAATCAAACACTATCATATTAGAAGGGTTTAGAGAAGCAAACTTGTATTATCTTGATCTATCTTATGCTACTAACAATGTTGTTAAGTGTCTCATGTCTAAAGAAGAAGAAGGGTGGTTATGGCACCGAAGACTTGGACACATCAACATGAGGAACATTACAAGAGTGGCCAAGGAAGAATTGGTGAAGGGGCTCCCAATGATCAAGTACGAAAAGAACAAGCTATGTGATGCATGTCAAGAGGGTAAGCAATCAAAAGAATCACACAAAGGTAAAACTTTAAGTACTACTTCTTTGCCCTTAGAACTCTTACATATAGATTTATTTGATTGTCATAGTACTCCATCACTTGTAGGAAGTAAGTATTGCTTAGTGATAGTAGATGATTTTTCTAGGTTCACTTGGGTTCACTTCATGAAACATAAGGACGATACCCTAAATTTATTCATAGGCTTTAGCAAAAGGGTAGAAAATGAAAAGAATACCAAAATAAACCGAATTAGAAGTGACCATGGTGGGGAGTTCCAAAACGCTAACTTCACACAATTTTGTGTTGAAAATGGATACAAGCATGAGTTTTCATGCCCTAGGACTCCTCAACAAAATGGGGTAGTTGAGAGGAAAAACCGAGCCCTACAAGAAGCCGCTAGGACTATGCTTAATGCATACTCTCTTCCTAGCTACTTTTGGGCCGAAGCGGTTAACACCGCTTGCTATATTCAAAACCGAGTGTTGGTGCATAGGTTTTTAGGAAAAACCCCCTTTGAACTTTGGAATGGAAGGGTACCCCAAGTCCACTATTTTAGGGTCTTTGGATGTAAAGCTTACATCTTAAACACCAAAGATGACCTAAGAAAATTTGAGTCAAAGGCCGATGAAGGAATCTTAGTAGGGTATTCATTGACTAGTAGGGGTTATAGAGTGTACAACAAGAGGACAAAAGTGATTGAGGAGTCCTCAAATGTCAAATTTGATGAAACCACTAGTACCTACCCTAGAAAGGCCTCAATTGATAAGGATATAGAAGAAGTCCAACCCCTTGCCCAAAGACTTCAAGACCTACAATTGAAGGGCAATGATCAAGGGGGAGTAAGAAGCATCCTAGAGGATGAGGAAGAAGAAGTAAATGCACCTACAACCTCTAGACCTTTGAGACATCATCATGATCATCCCATTGACCAAATTGTTGGTGATGTCACTCAAGGAGTAAGGACTAGGTCATACTTTAGGGATCAGACTAGCCAAATAGCTCTAATCTCCCAATTAGAACCAAAGACCATTGATGAAGCATTGGGAGATGTTGATTGGGTGTTGGCCATGCAAGAAGAGCTAAACCAATTTGAAAGGAGTGAAGTTTGGGAGTTAGTTCCTAGGCCCACTGATTGTACCATTGTAACCACTAGATGGGTCTTTAGGAACAAATTAGATGACCAAGGTAAAATCACTAGGAACAAGGCTAGATTGGTAGCTAGGGGGTTTAACCAAGTTGAGGGATTGGATTATGATGAGACCTATGCCCCCGTAGCTAGGTTAGAATCAATTAGAATTTTATTAGCTTATGCCGCTCACATGGGTTTCACACTTCATCAAATGGATGTGAAGTCGGCATTCTTAAATGGGATCATTAAGGAAGAAGTTTATGTAGAACAACCCCCCGGGTTTGAGGACCCTAACTTTCCAAGACATGTGTTCAAATTAAGAAAAGCCTTGTATGGATTGAAACAAGCCCCCCGGGCTTGGTATGAGAGGCTTTCTTCATTTTTGGTATCTAAGGGGTTTAGAAGAGGAACAATTGACCCTACATTGTTCCTAAAATCTAAGGATAAGGACATATTTGTTGCCCAAGTCTATGTAGACGATATCATCTTTGGGTCAACAAATAATGACTTCCTACAAGAATTCATCAAGTGTATGGAAGAGGAATTTGAGATGAGTCTTGTAGGAGAGTTAACCTTTTTCTTAGGCCTTCAAGTTAAGCAAACTAATGAAGGTACACATGTGTTTCAAACCAAATATGCTAAGGAGATGCTAAAGAAATTTGGTTTAGAACATGCTAAGGAAGCATCTACACCCATAGGAACCAATGTGAAAATGGATAGTGATCTTGAAGGCAAAATGGTAGACTCTAAACAATATAGGAGCATGATTGGTAGCCTCCTATACCTAACCGCTAGTAGACCCGACATACTTTTCGCGGTAGGTATGTGTGCTAGGTACCAATCTTGTGCAAAAGAGTCCCATTTAATTGTAGTCAAAAGGATCCTAAGGTATGTGAAAGGAACCCTAAATGTCGGACTTTGGTATCCTAGAACCCCAAATGTTGACCTAATTGGATACACCGACTCGGACTATGCGGGTTGCAAGTTAGACAGGAAGAGTACAAGTGGAGGGTGTCAATTTCTTGGGTCTTCATTAGTTAGTTGGAGTAGTAGGAAACAACCATGCGTTGCCCTATCAACAACGGAAGCAGAATATGTGGCAATGGGTGGATGTGTTTCCCAACTCCTTTGGATCATGCACACCTTAGAGGACTATGAGCTACATTACACCAAGGTCAAAGTCTTGTGTGATAATGTAAGCACGATCAACCTAACTAAAAATCCGGTTCACCATTCTAGGACAAAGCACATTGAAGTGAAACATCACTTCATTAGAGACCATGTGGCAAGGGGAGACATAGAACTACACTATGTTGAATCAAAGTCGAACCTAGCCGACATCTTTACCAAGCCTCTTCCCGAATCGGAGTTTACATCCTTAAGAAGAGGCCTTGGAATGTGTTTTGTGGAAGTATAGAATGAACTTGGAGACATTAGCTTTGAAAAAGGGTGCTTGATCCATTAGGGTGATACATTTGGCTCACTTGTGCTTGTGGCACATTGTTGGACCATTGAGAGTATCAAAATATCAAAACTAGACCAATTATGGGGGAGGCAAGTGTTTAATCAATGGACACTTTGCTAAAGATCATAGTTGGACATTTTAAACCTTTGAAAACCATTTTATGTTTTACATATTGTGCCATGCTCTTAAAAGTCATAAATTTGCAAAATTGGTTTCAAAGGTTGATACAAAATGTAGTGTTTTTCAAAACTTTTGGGTTTTTATCAAAAGACGTGCATGTTTGAAATTTTATATGGTTTATTATTTTTCCCTGATAGAGTATAACATTTCAAACATGTACGCAAAATTTTACAATTTTTTGAATTTTCTGGAATTTTCTGGGAGTTTCTGAATCTCGGCAGAAAACCTGTAATTTCAGACTGATAGCGTATCAGTCGACTGCCCTATGGGCAGTCGACTGGTACAGGAATTTTCAGAAGCTGAGAGAAAATTCAGGAATCAATAAATCTCACATTTGATACCATAGGGATTGGTTGCTTGAGGCAATCATTTTGATGGTGTCAAAGGGGGAGAATGGGTGGTTTAAGTTAGACTCTTGACTTAAAATGGGGAGTTTTAGGTATTTTTGTCTAACTTAGACCTTGTAAGGTTAAAACCTGAAAAGAAGACATGGATTAAGGGGGAGGTACCTCTTAGGTTCGGATATGTCTTACATTCTTATTGATGGTGTTAAGTGGAAACTTAACTTGGAATATGATTAGAATTGAAACTGTGGAGAGGACATAGGTTAAGGGGGAGGTTACCTCTTAGGTTTATTATGTCTCATAATGTTTCAATTGCTATCTTTTGCTATTACTATTGTTGCTATTTATCTCTAACTTAAACATATTGCCACACATCAAAAAGGGGGAGATTGTTGAGGCAATCGGCCCTTGAAATGATTGGAAGATCATGGTTTTGATGTGTGGGCGAATAAGTTTAAAGTTAGAGTGTTATGTTGTATTTGATTTGTGTGATTGAGTTTGCAGGACTTGGAGAATCACACATGGTGGACCTATCCGAGGGACGAGAGCCGAGGGAGGAGAGCTCCAAGGGCAAGCCGGGAAGTGGACTTCAAAGGGCACACGTGAAGGGTGGCATGGAGGCAAGCCAAGGGAAGGCTTGTGTGCGCATCCGAGGGACGATAGCCAGAGGAAGAGGACTTCAAGGGGCGAGCCAAGGGAGCAGACCTGAAGGCACACGCGAAGGAGAGGGTTCGGAGTGGCTGGAGCTGAGCTGGGAGGCAGGGCAGTCGACTGGCCCGAAGGCAGTCGACTGCCAAAACCCACAGAGAGTTCGCAGCTTCGGACCAGTCGACTGGCCTTGGGGCAGTCGACTGGTATACCCCAAAACTAGCCGTTGGCTAGCTGTTTGCTAGCCGTTGGCCGGCATTTAATGCCGGGACCAGTCGACTGCCCTTGGGGTAGTCGACTGGTAGGCGTCTGGACAGACTGCGAATCTGTCCTTTTCACCTATAAAAGGAGGCCTCGTTACACGTGTCTGTACCGTTCCGTACAGTAACGAAGTGCTGCCGAATTGTAAAGTGATTCTTTGCTTCCTCCATCTCAATTCTACATCTATAAAGAGGAAGCTCTTGCTGTGAAGGTTTCTCCACCTAAAGGAGACTTTTCTATAGTGAAAAGTGGTGCTCGCGGCGTGGATCCTTGGACTAGTCACCCATCTGGGTGGATACCAAGTAACTGAAAGTGTTAGCATTGTTATTTGTCTTTTGCATATTATTTCCGCTGCGCTAACATCTGTGTAGAGTTCAACGATCCGAAAAAGTGCATTCACCCCCCCTCTGCACGCCACATCGATCCTTCATATGAGGGATCCCATATCGGCACAAGATGTTCTACCATAATAACTTAATCACGTCTTGCTCAGTGATACACGTCAGGGCCTCAGCTTCTAGCCATTTGGAGAAGTAATCAACCGCCACTAGCAGGAATCTCTTCTGAGCTATGGTGCCCCATTGATCGAACGGGCAGGATAGTACTGATGCCTTCATCATTTCTACGGACCGGTGAGGAAGGCAGTGATGCTTCTTGTAAGTACCCTTGGTTGATTTTAATGTGATCAACTAATTTAAGTTAGGTCCTGGTGTATTTAATCCCTCTGCTAAGTGTGCAGGAGCTTAGGTACGGAGGAAGTCGAGTGTAAGATATAGCTGACGAGAAAGATTGTATGGGGAAGTGAGCCGACGGGCTCGGTACAATCCGAGGGACACGAAATCTGCGGAAGAGTACGCAGGTGGAGTGAGAAGGGCGTGCGCGGTGTCTGAGGGACGAGAAGCCGGGAGGAAGGACGCTCGAGGGGCGAAAGGCCGGAGTCGGGTTCGGGTGAGCCTAACTCCGGTTGGTCGGAAATCACCCAAAAGATGAAGAACCAAAAGACTGGTCAGTTTGACCATGTCAAACAAGGTGCTCTAAAAATGAAGAATTTAATTGCTGCTAAGAAGACTCGATCCCAAGACCTCGCCTAAGATATGTTGTCATGGTTACCACTTGGGATAGCTAGTGATGATAACATGCAGATGCCGATGTTACTACTTGAAGATTACAACAGCAAAGTCTAGAGCAGAAGAAAAAGTCTTAAAGGATAAAACCTTATCCTTTAATCAGATCCAATGGATGCAGTTTAATCCCATCCATGATCAACCGTTCAGATTACATCCATGGATCAACGGTCAAGAGAAAATTCCTCAACAATCAACAATCCAGATTTATTCTCTTAGGCTATAAATACGCTTAGAGTTTCAGCCTTTTCATTGATTCAATTAATTCATTCTTGTAAACTCTCTAAAAGTCTAACATGCTATTTTTGTAAGGCTTCTCCGCCACAAGGAGATTTTTATTGAGCGCTCACTGCCTTGGAAGCAACGTTCTCAGTTGCGACCAAGTTTCTTTTTTAAAGACGAATACCTCCACTTTCATTTTAATTTTTTTTTACCGTCTATTCACCCCCCTCTAGTCGGTCCAACCCAATTCAACAAGTGGTATCAGAGCCAAGGTCGCTGCAGAAGGACTAACCGCCGACTGCAGCAAGTTCAAGAAAATGGTTGGAGCCATAATCTACCCGTCGAAGTTTGAGGGGGAGTTCGCGATGTGGAAACGCCGAATGCAGGTACTTTTTAAAACTGATATTGAATTGCTACTAATTATGAAAAATAGTTTTTCAGTTCCAAAGACAACAACGACAAGGATAAAGAAATAGAATCGTGGACCAAGAAGGAGCAAGCGGACTTTATAGCAAACGGCAAAGCGGAATTTCATCTGCTAGCCGTTCTTCCCGCACAAGAAGTCAACCGTATCAGAAATTACAACTCGGCAAAAGAGCTCTGGGAGAAATTCCTGGAATGCATGAAGGTACCTCAGAGGAAAAACTAGCGCGACGAGACCTTCTTCGAAGCCAACTGACAAACCTCCGAAAGGAGGATGGAGAATCAGTTGCGCATCTACACGCCAAGGTAAAGGAACTAATCACAGACCTTGAAAACCTCGGAGAAAAGGTAACAAGTCGGGACGCTCAAAGGTATATCTTAAATGTGTTTCCGAGAACCCCGGAATGAACCTCGGTAATCGATGCTTATTTCATTTCGAAAGATTTAGCGGTAAGTACATTAGAGCAATTATTTTCTGCTTTAGAGCTTCACAAATCTCTTTTTGTAGAAAAGAATAAGAAAACAGACATCGTCGCACTGAATACAAGGATGATCCAACTCGACAGGGAATCCTTGATTGACGACGAAATAACAAAAATGGTAAGCTCTTTTAAAAGTTTTTTTAATGCTAACAAATTTTCAAGAACACAGAAAAGAAGACAGTCCCCAAAGAAACGAATAATCAGATGCTACAACTGCAAAGTGGAGGGACACCTGAAGGACCAGTGTCCTAAACTCAAAAACCAGCCAATGAAGAAAAAGGCACTGAAGGCCACCTGAGATGAGTCCTCGTCAGAAGAGTCGGAAGGTCAAGAATATGCGGGACTTGCGCTGATAGCAAATCATCAAGAAGGGAGCACTGATGAAGTGGGAGAGACATCAGAAGAAAGCGACGACGAAAGAGGAACCTCGCTTTTCGAAAGCGACCCAGTAAGTGAGGTTTGTTTTCTTCCTCATGATCAGTTATATGCTGGAGTTAAAGCCTTGCTCAAATCTAATTGCAGATTAGAAAAAGAAAATTAAAAATTAAAAAATGAATTAATACTTACATTCTCTTCTGATATTTTGAAAAATGAAAATGATAATTTGAAAAACTTAGTGCAAAAATTAGAACTTGATATTACATATTTACGACAAAAGAAAAATAACTTTCCTGATAATTTAAATTGATATTTTAAAAAACCACAAGGGTCAATTTAAAAAAGTACCCAAAAGCTATATTCCGCCTAAGTTTTTAATTAATTAATCCTATAGATAGGAATTTATTTTGGATTTCAAAATTTATTATAAACTAATAAGTTTTTTATTATTTATGTGCAGAATTTTTTTACAAAAATTATATCTTTTTTATGCATAATTATGTTGTCTATCTACTGAGAATTTTTCAAAAAATTTCGAATATTTTTCGATTTTTCGCTCAAAATTTGAAATTAAAAATTTTAAAAATAGATAAATAATTTACTTTCACATATCTAACTTTTCATGATTCAGATATAGTGGAAACAACTCATTATAATTTTTTTTAAAATTTTTTGAAGTATTTTTCAATTTTTTTAAAAATTTATTCTTCGAAAACTCGTATCTATTTTTTATTTATTTTCAGACTTGATGAACAAATTTAAAGCTAAAATTTTTTGTCCAAACTCATATCCTTCTCTTCGATTTTGATGAAAATATTCAAATTTTTTTATAGATATTCAATTTTTTATGAATTATTTCAAAATTCGATAGAAAACATTTTGGTATCAAAGGGGGAGAGTAGGACTATAAATTTTTTTTAAAAAAAAATTCTAAAAATTCAAAATTTTTCCTCCCTAATTATTTTTCCCCATTTTTTTTGATGTGATCAACGGGGGAGAAATAGGGTTAAGTTAAGGGGTAGACTTTTAATTTACTCTAAATTTAAGTTTTTTTGAACTTACACTGTTTGCATTATTATGCATGGTTTTTTTATTTTGTTTACCCTAACTTAACTCGGATTGATGCACAACAAAATGAGGGAGATTGTAAGTACACTTGGTTGATTTTAATGTGATCAACCAATTTAAGTTAGGTCCTGGTGTGTTTAATCCCTCTGCTAGGTGTGCATGATCTTAGGTACGGGGTGAGCCTAACTCCGGTTGGCCGGAAATCACCCAGAAGACGAAGAACTAAAAGACTGGTCAGTTTGACCATGTCAAACAAGGCGCTCTAAAAAAAAGAATTAATTGCTGCTTAGAAGACTCGATCCCAAAACCTCAGCTAATATATGTTGCCATGGTTACCACTTGAGATAGCTGGTGATGACAACATGCAGCAGCCGATGTTATTACTTGAAGATTACAACAGCGAAGTCTAGAGCAGAAGAAAAAATCTTAAAGGATAAAACCTTATCCTTTAATCAGATCCGATGGATGCAGTTTAATCCCATCCAAGATCAACCGTCTAGATTACATCCATGGATCAACAGCCAAGAGAAAATTCCTCAACAATCATCAATCCAGATTTATTCTCTTAGGCTATAAATAGGCTTAGAGTTTCAACCTTTTCATTGATTCAATTAATTCATTCTTGTAAACTCTCTAAAAGTCTTCTTCGCCACAAGGAGATTTTTATTGAGCCTCCACTGCCTTAGAAGCAACGTTCTCAATTGCGACCAAGTTTCTTTTTTAAAGACGAGTGCCTCCACTTTCATTTTAATTTTTTTTTACCGTCTATTCACCCCCCTCTAGCCGATCCAACCCGATCCAACACTTTTGACAAGACAGGCATGTGGAGACCATCTTGTCAGCGTTCTTTTGCAGGGTCAGCTAGTAATACCCGACCAGTAGCGCCTTCCGGGCCACAGCCCGAGCTCCCGCATGACTTCCACAGACTCCCATATGTATCTCCCTCAGCATATAATCGACATCTTCCTCGCCCAAACACTTGAGTAGAGGTCGGGCAAAGGCCTCTCAGACAACACATCCCTTACTATTGAGTATTTGATCGCTCGCCTTCTGAGGAATAGGGCTTCCTCCCGGTCGGCCGGGAGGACCCCTTCTGTTAGGTAAGCTATGAGTGGCGTTCTCCAATTTGTCCCAAGCTCCAGCTCTGCCTGCTGCTCTATATGAATTACCATCATCGCCTGACCACTGGGCTGAGGCAGTACTAATAATTACTATTTTGTTAAACGTTTTAGGCTCTCAAACCCATGTTTTGATCCTCTTTTATATGCTTAAGTTTGCATTTTCATTAGGTTTCATAAATTATTTCTATTTTGGCTTTGGATACATATCTTTGTATATTTGAGATGATTTGACATTGAATTTGCATTTAATTTTTGTAGGCTTCAAATGACCAAAGTCCTGGATCAGATGGATCAGACTTGAGCTCAGAATTGGCTTCAATCAAGGGGATCAAAAGATGGATCAATGTGGGTCGTCCGATCAAGAAACGGGGTGATTTGAGCCGTCTTTAAGTTTCTGATCAATCCGAGCCTAAGATAGAGCTAATCAAGACCATAGACCAAGATCTGAAGCTTTGAACCAAATCAGAGTCCATCTGACCGTCGGATCAAGCTTATGAGGAGTTTCAACCATCCATTCAAAGGAAAGGAAGATCCGAGCCATCCGTCGTAGATTTGATTGATCCAAGCTAAGGAGAAGTAGATCAGAGCCATTGATGGGGATCTGGGAAGTATGGTTCAGATCGGAGAAGATCCAACCGTCGGATGAGGTCGGAACAATCACAGTCATTCAAATTCAAAAGGGATAATTTAAATCAAACTTCTCCGCGCTAAGCTCATGGTCGCGAATTCATTCTGTTCTTCGCTATTCTTCATCGTTTTCTTCATTTGATCGCACGCAACCGCATCAGATCTTATCCTTGTTCAAGATCCAAATCATCAAGGGAGTTTCCAGTGAAGTTGCAAGCAATCGCGTAGCTGCCAAGCTCCGGTGAGGGTTTCGCCGAGAGTTTGTTTCATCCGACCAGCTCCTACTCGATCGCTAATCTTCATCAATCGGAGCACATTCAAAGGGGTTCTCTGAAGAGCTTTCAAGGTCCCTAAGCCACCATCGCAATCCAATTCATCAAATCTGAGGAGATCGGAGGAAGAAGTCAGCCGAACACCAATTTGACGCTTCATCGATCGCTGGAGGGAAATCATTGCTGATTTGTCAAGCTAGGGGGTTCTTAGCTGATTCTTGTGTGACGACAAGAAAGATCTAGATTAAGGGAAGAATCTGATGCTTAGTTCTTGTAATTTCTAGTCCTGAATTCTCGTTTCTTACTTCTGTTGATTCTGTATCAGTTCGCATTTCAGCTACTGATCGGTCGGTTGACCGATCAAGACATCACCTGATCGGTCTGTGCGACTGATCGGCCACTCATCTGATTGGTCTGTCGACCGATCAGGCAATTCTCTACAACAATTCAACCCTGTTTTTGCATTCAGTTTGTTTCAACATTTCATTTTTGAAATTAGTTATAGATATATTGCTGTTTTGCACTTGATATTAGTTTTTGTCCTTCAATTACATAATTTGGTATTGAATTGCTCAATTTCCAAGTAGGTTAAGCTTAGTGTTGCAATTTCCTAGTTTAATCTTGCTTTAGTTAAGCCTATTTTATTTCAACTTGAATTTTCATTCCTTATTGCAAAACACACCCCCATTTTAATCTGAAAACCCAAAAACAAATCAAATGTCAATTTCAAGCTTGAGTTAAACATTCACAACTAGTCTTTGGAAAAATACGACTTGAGGCCCCTGTACTACATTTCAATTTCGTGAGCTAGGGTTTTTAATTTATAAATATCTAAATTTGAGGCTCATTCATGACACTTGATATTGGGCTACCATCAAATTTTTGGTGCCGTTGACGGGGAAAATACTAGTTAAGTTTGTTTAATTTTAGCTTGTGTGCTTATTTTCATATTTTGTGATCCATTTCATTTGCGTATTCTTTCTATATACATTTGCTGCCATTTGTGTTTGTTGTATGACCAGGACTATAGGTGATGATCTGGAGGAATTTGATCCTGAAATTGAGAGGACTTTCAGATCAAGGAGAAACCAAGGTAGAGTTTCAGAGGCTATTGAGATTATTTCTACTCAGTCCATTTCTACTCATTCAGGCAGTCCTATGGCAGAACACCAGAAAACAATGAAGGAGCTTGCAGCACCTGATGATGCTTTCCAGTATTCATGTATTGCTTATCCAGAGCTTACTGGTGATTTTGAGCTGAGATCAGGACTTATTCATTTATTGCCTAAGTTTCTGTTGATGCAGTCTGCCCGATTGTTGTTTTGGTGTTGACACAGATTTAAGTTTGGTTGAGTGATTCAAATTAAGTCCTGGTCGGGGACTGGGAACGAAACCCTAGTGAGTGAAGCTAGGTTGAAATCCCGGTGAGTGAAGCCAGGTCCTGGTGAGTGAAGCCAGGTGATTGAAATCCTAGTGAGTGAAGCTAGGTTGAAATCTCGGTGAGTGAAGCCGGATCCTGGTGAGTGAAGCCAGGTGAATGAAATCCCAGTGAGTGAAGCGGGGTCCTGGTGAGTGAAGACATGTGATTGAAATCCTAGTGAGTGAAGCTAGGTTGAAATCCCGGTGAGTGAAACCAGGTCCTGGTGAGTGAAGTCAAGTGACTGAAATTCCGATGAGTGAAGCCGGGTCCTGGTGAGTGAAGCCAGGTGAATGAAATCTCGGTGAGTGAAGCTGGGTCCCGGTGAGTGAAGCCGGGTGACCGAAACCCTGGTGAGTGAACCCAGGTCCTAGCGAGTGAAGCTAGGTTGATTGAAATCCCGGTGAGTGAAGTCGGGTCCCGGTGAGTGAAGCCGGGTGACCGAAATCCTAGTGAGTGAAGCCAGGTCCTAGCGAGTGAAGCTAGGTTGAATGAAGTCCCGGTGAGTGAAGCTAGGCACGGAGTCTTGGTCCGGGAGACTGAGCACGAGTCAGAGAAGGCTAGGAAGCTGTTCTCTTGACTTAGAGTTGAATTGGGAGTCGCTGGGTCGGTCTGGTGACCGATTAGGGAGATTGGCATGAACTCCTGTTGTGGATCGGTCTAGTGACCGACCCAGGGATGTCTGATCGGTTTGGTGACCGATCAGGGAGAGAACAGAAAGGTTTCTGTTTGGCCTCTGATCAGTCTGGTGACCGATCAGAGAGAGTTCAGATGGGTTCTGAGGGTTCTGTGAGGAACTATGATCGGTCAGTGTAACCGATCAAATTGTCGCGAGAAATCTCACCTTGACCGATCAGGGAGGTCCCTGATCGGTTAGGGAGTGACCTGATCGGTCACCAGACCGATCAGGGCACAACCTGATCGGTCAGGTGACCGATCAGGCCCTTGTGGCTGTCGAAGCTGGAGGAAACCCAGCTAATTGAGGATCGGTTTGGTGACCGATCCCTGAGCAGTGATTGGTCAGTGTGATCGATCACAGATAAGCTCGCGATCCCTGATTTCTCACCGTGGACCGATCAGGCTGGAGCCTAATCAGTCAGGGCTTACCCCGATCGGTCTGGTGACTGATCAGGGTCCTCTCTGATCGGTCTGGTGACCAATCAGTAGCTGAACTTTAATTCAAAATGCGCTATCAGAGTTCTGACCGCGTTCTGATTTCCTTCTGATACACTGTAATTTCCTTGTGATATGCTGTGCTAAGCCTCTGATGAGTTTGCAAGTAATGGAGGATGACCCAAACAATGGAGGAGAGTCAAATGGGGACTTTCCATGTATTAGGTTTGGTTGTTTCTCTTTCTCAGGTTTCAACGGACGCTGGGGCTACTGGGAACGGCTGGCAATTGACGGAGGCTCAGCTGAAGAGGTCTTCAGGGACTGAGTGCTCAGGGAGTCAGGCTGGGTTCAGTGGAGGCTGATGGAGCTTGGCGATGGGAGCAGTGGCTTAAGAGCAAGCAGAGATGCAGAGGGAGGAGAAGAACAGATAGGAGAAACTGCGGATGTGTTTTGCTGTTGTTTGGAGCTCACTGTATCTCTTTGCTTGAGTGTTCTTGTCACATCCTTGTGAGCGTTTCTTCTTAGTGTCTCGTGAGCTTATCTTGTATCTTCTTGAGACCGCTTGTGGAGAGGTTTCTCCACCGAGAAGGAGGCATTTGATATCCGGGTTCACCGGTGCTTGATCTGTTGACGATCAAGGGATCGCCCACCTCACGGGCACGCCAAGGAGTAGGAGTAAGTTATCCCCAAACCTTGTACATCACTGTGTTAGCGTCGGTTTGCCGTCTTTCCCTGTTTTCTTTCTGTGTTGTTGTTTCCGCTGCTAATCTAATCACGCAGAAAGAAGAGTTTCAAAGATGGGAGCAATTTGAGTGTCTGGCTACATTCACCCCCCCCCCCTCTAGCCATCCAAGCACCAACAGTTTCAAGGTCAATTTGGGGAAGATCCAAACAGACACTTGCATGAGTTCCACATAGTCTGCTCCACCATAAAGCCTCAGGGGATTTCTGAAGAGGATATCAAGTTAAAAGTGATTCCATTTTCTCTGACTGGAGCAGCTAAGGATTGGTTCTATTATTTGCCCACCGGACATGTTTCTAGTTGGATTTCCATGAAGAAGGCATTTCTAGAGAAGTATTTCCCAGCCTCCAGAACAGCTATTATCAGAAAAAGTATTTGTTGTATTCAGCAAGTAGTGGGAGAGACCCTATATGATTATTGGGAGAGATTCAACAAGTTATGTTCGAGTTGCACACAGCATAAGATCAGTGAGCAGCTCCTTATTCAGTATTTTTATGAGGGACTCCTTCAGATGGATAGGATTATGATTAATGCTGCAGCTGGAGGAGCCTTAGTGAACAAGACTCCAGATCAGGCTAGAGAGTTAATTTCAAACATGGCAGAAAATTCACAGCAATTTGGAAGTAGAGCTCTTTCCACTAGAGGAGTAAATGAGGTCCAGATGGTTTCTAATGAACAAAAGGAGATCAAGAGTTCTTTAATGGAATTAACTTCATTAGTGAAGCAAATGACATTAAACAATGTGAGCCAAAATCTCAATTTTTCGGTACCTTCACCTACAAATCAAGTGATGAGGTTGTGTAGCATTTGTTCGAGTCAAGAACACAACTCGGATTTGTGTCCTAATCTTCAACAAGATGAATCACTAGAGGCTTTGACTAGAGGACAATTCCAACAAAAGAATAACCCATATTCATCTACCTACAATCCGGGTTGGAGGGATCATCCAAATTTGAAGTATGGAAACTCCTTCTATCAACAAAATCCTTCACAACAGCCCCTACAACAACCTCAACCGAATTTTCAGAATTTTCAGCAAAGTAATCAGCCTTTCTAGCCATTTTAGAAGCCTTTTCATCAAAATCAGCAAGCTTTCCAAGGGAATCAGCAAGGTTTTCAAGGGAATCCGAACTTTCAGCAACCTTGTCAACCTTCACAGCAAGGATATCAATCTTCACAGCAAGTATTTCAACCATACAATCAAAATTTCCAGCCCTCAAGTCAACAATTTCAGCCCCAACAATTTCAGCCTTTCAACCAACAATTTCAGCCCCAAAACCAGAATTTTTGGAGCTATAATTTTTAGCAATTTCAACCAAGTTTTCAGCCCAATGTTCAGCAATTCCAGCAGCCAAATCAATCATTTAATCAGCCCCAACAACCCCATTTTCAATGTTCACAACAAGGTCAAAATTTTCAGCAGCCTACTTCTTCATTCAAGGCCAACCGAAGACCCATGCTAATCAAGGAGGCTATGGAGGTTCTAGTGGGGTGAATGCTCAACAACAAAAGCTAGAGGAGATGATGCAATAAATTCTCCAACAACAACAAATTTTGCAACAACAACAAGGTCAACAAAAAAATGATTCTACCTTACAAAACATTGAGAGACACATTGGACAATTGGCTAGTGGAATGAACCAAATGCAAGCCCAAGGATCAAGTCAATTACCTTCTCAAGCTATTCCTAATCCTAAGGGAAATGTTAGTGTCATTACTTTGAGGAGTGGGAATGTTGCTTCAAGTTCAAGTGCTCCAAGGGTTGAATTTTCTGAAAACCGAATAGCACCTAGTTTTCCAGCTCAAAACAGTCCTGAAAAGTCTTCTAAATTAGTTGGTTGCATTCCTAGTTCAAGCCTAACTCCTTCTTTAATTGATCTTGTGATTTTGGTGGAAAATGAAGGAGAAATCAGTGGCAAAAGTGAGTTTACAGCAGCTACATCAAGTGGAATTCTAGCTCAAGTTTCAACTCCACAAGTTTCGGCTCAAGTGGAGGAATCAAGGGTTCCTTCACCTTTTCCACAGCGCAAGACTCAAGCCAAAAAGCATGTAGAGGAGGAGAAAGCAAAGGAGTATAATGAGCTTGTGAAATTATTCAGTAAGGTGGAGATTAATGTGCCTCTGTTGACCATGATCAAGCAAATTCCCAAGTATGCTAAATTTCTCAAAGATTTGTGTGTTCACAAGAAGAAGCTGAAAGAGAATGAAATGGTCAGTCTAGGGAAGAATGTCTCAGCCCTTATCCATTCTATCCCTTAGAAATGTGAAGATCTAGGGGTATTTACTGTGTCTTATGAGATTGGGAGGACTCTCTTTCATGATGCTATGTTGGACTTGGGAGCCTCTATTAATGTGATGTCTAGATCAGTGTTCCAGATGCTTGGTATTGGACCTCTGTAGCCTACAGGAGTGGTGATTCAGTTAGCAGACAGGAGTCAGACCCACCCAGCTGGTATTATTGAAGATGTGTTAGTGAAGGTGAAGGAGCTGATTTTTCTTGCAGATTTCTACATCTTGGACATGGAGGGGGACTATTTAGCACATAGATCTCCACTCATTCTTGGGAGGCCATTCTTGAAGACCGCAAGGACAAAAATTGATGTATATGCTAGCACATTGTCCATGAAGATAGGAGACACAGTAGTACAGTTCAGTATTTTTGACGCTACGAAGCACCCCAGAGAGGATCACTCTATTATGAGCATTGACATTCTAGATGGGTTGGTTGATGCAGATTCATTTACTGAGGGAGCTCCACTTGATATTTCCAGAGGGTATTTCAGTTCAGAGGAGGCTGATTTGGAGGGTGTATCAGATTTATTTACAGCTGGAGAGGATTTTATAGGTGTAGGGGATTGCACTGAGCCCCAGGGATCACCTACATTGATTGATATTTTAGAAGATTCAGAGGATAGGTGTGAGAGTGTAGGGGATTGCACTGAGCCCCAGGGATCACTCATACCTACTGAGCAGTCACAGATTGAGCTAAAGCCATTGCCAGATCATTTGAAGTATGTTTATTTAGGAGAGGAGCAGAGTTTTCCTATCATCATCGCCCATAACTTAGATTCAGAGCAAGAAGACAAATTATTGCAAGTTCTGAGGCAGCACAAGAAAGCCATTGGGTGGACTTTAGCGGATATACTTGGTATTAGCCTAGCTATTTACATGCACAGGATATTTTTGGAAGAGAATGTCAAACCAGTCAGGCAGCCACAGAGAAGGCTAAATCCACTGATTTTGGATGTTGTAAAGAAAGAGGTGACTAAACTCTTATAGGTAGGTATCATATACCATATTTCTGGCAGTAAGTGGGTTAGCCCTATCCATGTGGTGCCTAAGAAATCAGGAGTGACAGTGGAGGAAAATGGAAGCAATGAGTTAATACCCACTTGAGTTAAGAATTCATGGAGAGTTTGTATTGACTACAGGAAGCTGAACCAAATCACGAGGAAAGACCACTATCTCTTGCCTTTTATTGATCAGATGCTAGAGAGGTTTGCAGGGAAGTCTCATTATTGCTTCTTGGATGGGTACTCAGGATATTTTTCAGATTTGCATAGACCCGGAGGATCAGGAGAAGACCACCTTCACTTGTCCTTTCGGCACATTTGCTTATGGACGCATGCCATTTGAACTCTGCAACGCTCCAAGGACTTTCCAACGGTGTATGGTAAGTATTTTTGGTGAGTTATTAGAACACTGCATGGAGATTTTCATGGATGATTTTTCTGTATTTGGCACATCTTTTGACACTTGTTTGGATAATCTGTCTAGGGTTTTACATAGATACATTGAAACTAATCTTGTTCTTAATTTTGAAAAATGTCACTTTATGGTAAAGCATGGTATTGTATTAGGTCATATACTCTCTAGGAAAGGCATTAAGGTAGATCCTGCTAAAGTTAGTGTTATATCTTCTTTATCTTACCCCGTATGCATACGGGATGTTCGAGCTTTTCTTGGCCATGCATGATTCTACAGGAGATTTATTAGAGACTTCGTGAGATTGCTCGGCCCTTGACTAGACTTTTGCAAAAAGATGTGGAATTTTGTTTTGATGAAAAATGCCAAGAAGCTTTTCAGAGATTAAGGGAGGATCTTACTTCAGCTCCTATTATTAGACCCCCTGATTGGAATTTACCTTTTGAACTAATGTGTGATGCTTCAAATTTGGCTGTAGGAGCTGTACTTGCACAGAGGGTGGATGGAGTGCCTCATGTTATTTGTTATGCTTCCAAGACCCTAGATGCTGCATAAGCCAACTACACCACCACAGAAAAGAGCTCCTTGCTATTATTTTTGCTTTAGACAGATTTAGATATTATTTGTTATGCTCTTACGTTATTGT
The DNA here is from genome assembly GCA_024364735.1 of Boesenbergia rotunda. NCBI lineage: Eukaryota > Viridiplantae > Streptophyta > Magnoliopsida > Zingiberales > Zingiberaceae > Boesenbergia > Boesenbergia rotunda. Next base: position 154,032 of record JAGFNQ010002259.1, on the reverse strand, counting down.
GTTTTCTGATCATGCAGCTCTGAAGTACCTTCTGAAGAAGCCAGATGCTAAGCCCAGATTAATTAGATGGATGCTTCTACTTCAAGAGTTTGACTTGGAAATCCGAGATAAATGTGGCAAAGAGAATTTGGTGGCAAACCATTTGAGCAGAATAGAGGGAGATGGACACCCTACCCCTATTGATGATGACTTCAGAGATGAGCACCTTTTATTGGTACATGGTGAGTCGCCCTGGTATGCAGATCTAGTTAACTTTTTAGTAGCTCATGTTTTTCCTGCACAATTCACTAAGGAACAGAAAGATAAATTTAAGAGTAATGCTAAATTCTATGTGTGGGACGATCCTTATTTGTGGAAATTTTGTAGTGATCAAATAATTAGAAGATGCATACCTGATCATGAGTTTTATTCAGTTCTTACATTTTGTCATTCATCAGCCTGTGGAGGACATTTTGGGCCACAGAGGACTGCTAGGAAAGTTTTGGAGTGTGGATTGTATTGGCCTACATTATTTCATGATGCATATCTATTTTATAAAAATTGTGATAGATGTCAGAGAACGGGTAACATAGGAACTAGAAACGAAATGCCCCAACAAACTATGCTTTTTTGTGAGATTTTTGATGTATGGGGGATAGACTTTATGGGACCTTTTTCTGCATCTTGTGGATATTTGTATATTTTACTTGCTGTTGATTATGTTTCTAAATAGGTGGAGGTCATTACCTCCAGGATTGATGATCTTGTGTTGTTGTTAGTTTTGTCAGGTCACATATTTTTTGTAGGTTTGGAATTCCAAGGGCTATCATAAGTGATCAAGGTTCTCATTTTTGCAACAAACACATGAAGGCTCTACTTAGCAAGTATGGGGTTGTGCACAAAGTGTCTACTTCCTACCATCCCCAAACTAATGAACAAGTCGAAATTTCAAATAGAGAGATCAAAGCAATTTTGGAAAAGACCGTTGGGCCTAATAGGAAAGATTGGAGCAAGAGGGTTGATGATGCATTATGGGCCTACCGGATGGCATACAAGACACCCATTGGAATGTCTCCCTACCAGCTAGTCTATGGGAAAGCTTGTCATCAACCCGTGGAGATAGAGCATAAAGCTTATTGGGCGGTGAAAGCTTACAACTTTGATGCTACTAAAGTGGGAGAAGAAAGGAAGCTTCAATTTCAAGAACTTGAGGAGATAAGACTAGAAGCATATGAGAACTCAAGGATTTACAAGGAAAAGACTAAGATTTTTCATGATAAGCACATGTTGAGGAAAGAGTTTCAAATTGGCGACAAGGTTCTATTGTACAAATCAAGGCTCAAATTGATTAAAGATAAGTTGAGGTCTAGATGGGAAGGTCCATTTCTTGTAACTAACGTTTTCCCTTATGGTGGTGTTGAGATAAAGGATGAGGCTAATGGTTTTGTTTGGAGAGTTAATGGCCACCCGCTCAAGAAATACTTTGAAGAGGTAAAGGAGCTAGATGTGGATGGATTGGACATCAAAAATGCTATCTACCCAACTTAAAGGGGAGTTTTATTTTCCTTGCACTTTGATTTCATTGTATATATCATTTTCATGTTTTCTAAAAGTAAATCTTTCTTTTACAATGAGTTTTTGTTAATAAATGCTTAGGTAGTGTATGATGAATAAAGAATCATTAGACACCATTTTGTTCTTTTTAGCACCTTACTTCTTGCATGATTAGGAATAAATGTATCCTTCTAGGTTTTTTCTATATCATTTTAGAGTCTCTTGAAAGCAAATTAAATTTGGTTGTTAAAACCTAGGATTTGAGCCAATGGATGAAAATTCTTGGATGCTTGACTACTACTTAGCTATGAACTCTAGATTGATGACTTGAGATGAATTCTTTTTACCTAGTGAGGACTTGGCCTTATTGTTGAGATACACGCATGTGATTGTACTCTAAAACTTGCTTAGGTTCTTTCAAAACTATATTTCCATGATTGGACCACATTTATAGAGGTGAATCACTTTGTTTCCTTTTCATATCAATCTTTGCAATATTCCTTGTTGATACATGCTTTATTCTTTTTCCTTCCCCTATTTTTCTGCTCATAACCATGTTTCTCCATGGACTTGGTTGCTTTTGATGTTTCTTGATGTTACTTTACCCGAGACGGTCAAAAAGCTAAGTGGGGGGGGGGGGGGGAGGTGGCTAGTGTTTTGAAGTGTTTTGGTAAGAATTGATGCATTTTGGAAGCTTACTTTTTGTTAGATTATATTTGGAAATTTGTTTTGATGATTCTTAAGGGATGAGGAGAGTATCAAGGATGCAACTCAAAAAGAAGAATGATTAAAAAAAATATAAGAAAAGAATGATGAAGAGGTGGTGCCAATTTGATGGAGTAGTGTATCAAGGGTGAGTTGTGAGTATTGGGTAGTGAAGATTACATTTGGAGCAATTTGATTCCTAAATGTTATTTGATGTTTCAAATCCTATGAGGAAAAATTTTGCTAAAATCCATGAGTTTATTCCAAAGGAAGCTAGAGTTTTGAAGTGTTTTGTGGCACCAAGTTTGCTTGCAAACTATGTATAATGTGGCACCTAATCTAGCTGATGTTTGCCACAATTTGATTCCTCCTATTTCAAACTAGAGGCTATGTGGCAGTGGACTGGATTTTGGAGTGGAAAATATTCAAAGAAGTAGTGCTTTACTTGAAGAAAGGAATGGTTTGTAATCTAAGAGTTAGCTTCTATTCGAGAGAAACTAATATTGCTGTCAAGAAAAGAAAGGATTAGTACAACAAAGAGAAGGTCTGAAACACTGAAACTGAAGTGGAGATGAGGTAGATCAGCTAGCACTGCAAAGAAAAGAAAAACAAAAGAAACAGCTGAAAAACAGAAGGAGAAAAAAAAAGAAGAAGAAGAAAAGAAAAGAAAAAGAGAAAAAATAAACATGAAGTATCAGGAGATGGGTTAGATTTTTGAAGTGGAAGTTGTTAACAAGGAGCTAGAAAAGAAAGAAATCAGGTAGACAGACTAAAGAATTCAGTTTTAGCTACTGATCAGACCCTGATCGGTCACCAATCCGATCAGGGAAGAGACTGATCAGTCACTCAATCCGATCAGAAGGAGCCAGACCGATCTCTAGAACGATCAAGCAGATGACTGATCGGTCTCTAGACTGATCGGTAGAGTTGGCATAGAAACAGAACCTTGGCACACTGAATTCAGTGAATTTCCTCAGTCCCTGCTCCACCCCAACTCTGATACATGCAGGATAATTCAAAATAAGAGGGCAAAATGCATTAGGTTACTGATAGATTCCATTTTATTGATCATTTGAGTTGCTTAAATCCCTGTTTGATCTATGTTTTTATTGCCAAAATTGTGAAATTGCCTAGGTTTTAGAACTTATTCATATTTTGGACTTAAATGCAAAATTACACATATTTGAGTTAATTGGCCACTAAATTCTTGATTTATTTTTGTAGGCATGAAAGGTTCCTGGACCTAGAGCATATTGGGTCAAACTTGAGTCGGAAGTGGAACCGGATCGAATTATCAAGCCTACGATTAATCCGGGTCGTCTGATTCAAGAGCGGCTAGATCTGAGCCATCCGGGACGATCTGGAGCAATCCGAGCTAGGGTTAGGGTTGATCAAGCTCTATGATCAAGATCTGAAGGTTTCATCCCAATCAGAGCTCAATCGACCGTTGGATCAAGCTTGGAGGGCTCTAGAGCGTCCATTCAAAGATTAGGGTGATCTGGACCATCCGTTGCACATCTGGAGGATCCGAGCTACCACGAGGCAGATCCTGACCTCAGATCACCATCATCAAAGTTTGGCTCAAATCAGAGCGAGATCGGCCGTTGGATTTCCTCAAATCGATCTGAGCCGTCCATTGTTTAATACTTAAGGAAAATGGCACAGAAGCTCTTCCCCGTCGCATCTTCAGAGTTCTTCACCGCAATTTCTGCTCTTCGTGTTCTTCCTTCAACCTTAGCTTGTTTCCTTCAATCCAAGGCGCGACCACTCGTTTTTCTTGCTGAATTCAAATACTAGGTCATCGGGAAGTTCATCAGTCTTGTTTCCGGATCGAGATTGCCCAAGAACAGAGTTTGTGAGAGGTTTCTACAGCTTTGTCCAATTGACAATCTTCGGATCGGCTGCGCTCTACCACCTTCCACCAAAGCTATCCAGAGGGGTTCCCTGAGTAGCTTTGATCATCATCCACTCACCAATTCACGCAGACACAGCTGAGATGAAGAATTCGCATGGAAAATTCAGAAATGGGCAGTTCAGACTGTATTCAATCGCGGATGAAGCTGTCCCCATGATTTGCTGAGCTTGCGGGTCCGAGGCTCTCCCTTGCTTGACAACCAAGGAGTATCTGAGCTCGGGAAGGAATCGAGGAGTAGTTTTCCGTAGTTAAATTCCTGTTTTAGCTATAGCTTTCAGTGTAGTCGAATTCTGCCCTGTTTTTCTGCAATTTCAGTTTTTCAGCAACTTAGTTTGTAATTCTGAATTGTTTGAGCTCAATTAGGATTTTAATCTTCAAGTTAAGTTAACTAGGAACTTGTTTGGTGATAGATTAAGTCAGATTCCAGTTTGCTTTAGCTTAATTCTTGGCGTGCCAAGTCAAGTTGTTGCGTGCCAAGTTCCATTCTGTCTTGATTTCTCTCCTTTGGTTTCTGAATCTGTTTCGAATTTCTGAGTTTCTTAGCAGTTAATTCTTGCTTTAGCATTAGATAGATAGAGTGTTTAGTGATCAACTAGACCGAATTTCAGGTTATTGTAGTTTGATTTGCTGCGTGCCAAGTTGTTTGCCGAGTATCAAGATTTTCAGCCTTTTTAACTAGTTTTTGTTAGGTAATTGCTAGCCAAGTTTACTTGCACCTAGATTAGTTTCTTTAATCTGTTTTGCACTAGCTAGTTTAGCTCTTTATCTATTGCGAGAACTAAAATCAGTAGCTAATCCTTGAATTTCTGAACATCAAGTAATTTCTGCATATCATCATTTCTGAATTTGCTTTTGTTTCTCCAATTCTAATTTTAGTTTCAACTCTTCTACATTAGTCTTGCTTAGTTATTTCCTAATACCCCTACTGTCCAATCAATTTTACACTTTGAGCTGCAAGTTACAAATATCTTAAGTTTAGAGTTAGTTTTTTTGGCATAAGGAGACTTCCATTGTGTGCCAATTGATTTGATTCTCTTTGCATCTGAATTTAGCTTGTTTCCTTTGTGGCACATGATGGTGTTGAAACAATAAATAGTTCTCACTCATATCTGAATTTTGTTGGCAGTGGTTGGGTTCCAAAAAATATTGTAGCTAAGTAGAGGTTCATTACTTGTGAAATGTCGAAATTCTTTTGCATTGATTTGTGTTAAGCTTGTTAGTTCCAAAAATTCCCATCACTGTTTTTACTCAATTGCTTGGCTTCTCTTTTGTTTTGTTGTAATCAGAAATCAATTTTCCCACAAAAATTTGGTAAGTGCTTTGATTAGGTTTCCATTAGTTGAGTTTTCCCTTTAGTGCCAACTTCTTGCTTAGTTATTAGCTAAGTCTTCTAATTTCATTTCTTCCATTGCAACTTCATTTTTCAATTAAAATCCAAAAACCAAATTACTTGTTTGAAACCCGAAAACGACACATAATTACAAGTTTGAATCAAACACGACAACTAGCCCCGAGAAAAATACGACCTGTGGCCCCTATATTACATTTTCATACTTTTGATTGTAAAAGGGTTTCCAGCTATTCATTCATATTTAAATCTGACGAGCCCACACTTTCGTGACAAATTTAACTAGCTAATTTGGGCCGTCAGTTACATTCTTGAGTGTCCAAGTCTTCCACTTCCTTAACTTTTCCATTTTCTAAATTTCTATTTCATTTCTATCATTTCATATTTCTTTAACTTGTTTGAATAAGTTTTTGTAGGTGTGGATCCAAATCAAGAATGATGGTGGAGAGTAGAGCATAAGCAAGCTTATGGTAGTGCAAGAACCATGGTAGTGTGTGAGTGAGCTCCACTTTTATTGAAAATGTAGAATTTAGGAAGAGAGCCACTAAATATTTCCTTGATAGGCTTTGTGAGTTTAGTTCATCTCAATGAGTCTTGAAGGATGAAGTATAGTAAGTTGTTGACTTAAGGACAAGATACTAGTCTATTGAGTTTAGATTTTTGAGAATTGACAACCCTAAGTAATTTCTTTTCAATTGCTTCTAGCTATGATTGAGAATAATCTAGGGGGTACATGTTTAGTTAGCTTGTGCGAGACGCCCAAGAGCGAGTGTGGGGAAGTTGATAATTACTATTTTGTTAAACGTTTTAGGCTCTCAAACCCATGTTTTGATCCTCTTTTATATGCTTAAGTTTGCATTTACATTAGGTTTCATGAATTATTTCTATTTTGGCTTTGGATACAAATCTTTGTATATTTGAGATGATTTGACATTGAATTTGCATTTAATTTTTGTAGGCTTCAAATGACCAAAGCCCTAGATCAGATGGATCAGACTTGAGCACAAAATAGGCTTCAATCAAGGGGATCAAGAGATGGATCAATGTGGGTCGTCCGATCAACAAATGGGGTGATCTGAGCCATCTTTAAGTTTCTTATCAATCCGAGCCTAAGATAGAGCTAATCAAGACCATAGACCAAGATCTGAAGCTTTGAACCAAATCAGAGTCCATCTGACCGTCGGATCAAGCTTAAGGGGAGTTTCAACCATCCATTCAAAGGAAAGCAAGATCTGAGTCATCCGTCGCAGATCTGATTGATCCAAGCTAAGGAGAAGTAGATCAGAGCCATTGATGGAGATCTGGGAAGTTTGGTTCAGATCAGAGAAGATCCGACCGTCGGATGAGGCCAGAACAATCACAGCCGTTCAAATTCAAAAGGGATAATTTAAATCAAACTTCTCCGCGTTGAGCTCGTGGTCACGAATTCATTCCGTTCTTCACTATTCTTCGTCGTTTTCTTCATTCGATTGCATGCGACCGCATCAGATCTGATCCTTGTTCAAGATCCAAATCATCAAGGGAGTTTCCGGCGAAGTTGCAAGCAATCGCGTAGCTGCCAAGCTCCAGTGAGGGTTTCGCCGAGAGTTTGTTTCATCCGACCAACTCCTACTCAATCGCTAATCTTCATCAATCGGAGCGCATTCAGAGGGGTTCTCTGAAGAGCTCTGAAGGTCCCTAAGCCACCATCGCAATCCAATTCATCAAATATGAGGAGATCAGAGGAAGAAGTCTGCCGAACACCAATTTGACGCTTCATCGTTCGCTGGAGGGAAATCTTTGCTGATTTGTCAAGCTAGAGGATTCTTAGATGATTCTTGTGTGACGACAAGAAAGATCTAGATTAAGGGAAGAATCTGATGCTTAGTTCTTGTAATTTCTAGTCCTGAATTCTCGTTTCTTACTTCTGTTGATTCTGTATCAGTTGGCATTTCAGCTACTAATTGGTCGGTTGACCGATCAAGACATCACCTGATCGGTCTGTGCGACCGATCAGCCACTCATCTGATCTGTCTATCGACCGATCAGGTAATTCTCTGCAACAATTCAACCCTGTTTTTGCATTCAGTTTGTTTCAGCATTTCATTTCTGAAATTTGTTATAGATATATTGCTGTTTTGCACTTGATATTAGTTTTTGTCCTTCAATTACATAATTCAGTATTGAATTGCTCAATTTCCAAGTAGGTTAAGCTTAGTGTTGCAATTTCCTAGTTTAATCTTGCTTTAGTTAAGTCTATTTCATTTCAACTTGAATTTTCGTTCCTTATTGCAAAACACACCCCCATTTTAATCTAAAAACCCAAAAACAAATCAAACGACAATTTCAAGCTTGAGTTAAACATTCACAACTAATCCTTGGAAAAATACGACTTGAGACCCCTGTACTACATTTCAATTTTGTGAGCTAGAGTTTTCAATTTATAAATATCTAAATTTGAGGCTCATTCGTGACACTTGATATTGGGCTACCATCAAGTACCCAAGAGCCAACCGAGCTGGCCAACTTGGCCAACTCATCTGCCCTTAGATTGCTTTCCCTGGGGATCTTCTGTAGCTGTACCTCCTAAAATCTGGCTTTTAACTTCCCATAGGCTTCCACGAAGGTTTGCAACCGATCACTGTTGACCTCGAACCAACCGGAGATCTGTTGGGTGGCCAACTGAAAGTCGGAGTATAGTATCACCCGAGTGGCTTCCACGTGCTTGGCAACTTACAGTCCAGCAATGAGGGATTCATACTTGGCTTCATTGTTTGTGGCTCGGTATTCCAATCGAACTGATAGATGTAGTTGCTCCCCCTTTGGGGAAACCATCAGAATACTGATTCCACTACCCGGCCTAGCTGACGAGCCATCTACATAAACATGCCAAGCAACTTCAGCCTCTTCTGAGTGCAACTCACTTAAGAAATCTGCCAAGGCCTGTGCTTTGATGGCGGGCCAAACTTGGTATTGGATAGCATATTCACTCAGCTCAGTCATCCACTTGATCAGTCGGCCTGATGCCTCAGGGTTTGAGGCTACCCGCCCAAGGTTGCTGTTGGTTAGGACCACGATTGGGTGCGCTAGAAATAAGGTCGGAGCCTTTGAGCAGCTAACAACAACACATACGCCAACTTCTCGAGTGTCGTGTACCGACACTCAGCTCCTTTCAATAAATGGGCGAAGAAATATATAGGTTGTTGCTCAGCTCCCTCTTGCCTAACCAACACCATGCTGACCGACTCAGCCGAGGCAGCCAAGTACACAGACAGCACCTCCCCAACCTCGGGCTTGGCTAAAACTGGTAACTCGGCGAGGTATACCTTCAATTCTTCGAACACCTTATCACAGTCGGCGTCCCATTGGAACTTGGTGGCTCGGCGAAGGGTCTTGAAGAATGGTAGCCCCCACACGGCCGACCAGGAGAAGAAGCGGGACAGGGTCGTGATCCGACCGGTGAGCCTTTATGCTTCTCAGAGATTCCTTGGTGGGGGCATATCGAGCAGGGCCTTAACTTTGCTTGGGTTGGCCTCGATGCCTCTCTCGGTAACTATATACCCAAGGAACTTCCCGCTCTGAACTCCGAAAAGATACTTGGCCGAATTCATCTTGAGTCCATACCTGCGTAAGGTCTGGCAGGTTTCCTCCACATCGGACACCAGGTCCCCCACTCGGCTGGACTTGATTAAAATGCCGTCTACATATACTTCAATATTCCGACCGATCTGTGATCGGAAGACCTTATTCATCATTCTTTGGTAGGTAGCTCTGGCATTCTTCAACCTGAACGGCATGATCGTGTAGCAGTAAGTGTCGTCAGCCGTAATGAAGCTAACCTTCTCCTAATCCTCGGTAGCCAGGGCCACCTGGTGATAACCTTGGTATGCGTCCAGCATGGAAATGAGCTCGCTGCCTACTGTCGAGTCGACTATTTGGTCGATCCGGGGCAAAGGATAGCAATCCTTCGAGCAGGCTCGGTTGAGGTCCTGGAAGTCGATGCATACCCTCCACTTATTGTCAGGCTTGGCCACCAATACTACATTGGCTAGCCAAGCCGGGAACTGGACTTCTCGAATGTGGCCAGCCTCCAGTAATTTCTCGATTTCAGCCCGGATCACTTTGTTCTACTCCGTGCTAAAGTCTCGCTTCCTTTGCTTAACCGACCGAGCATTAGGATATACATGGAGGTGTTGCTCGGCTACCTCCGATCGGACGCCTTTCAATCCTTGACTAACCAGGCTATCACATCTTGGTTCCTGGCCAGACACTCCAGTAGGGGTTCCTTTAGCTCACTCAACAATCCGGCAGCTATCTTGACTGGAGCTTCCTCTTGGTCGGGAAGTAGCTGGACCTCTTCCTTGTCGTCGTGCATCTCAGCCCAAGGGGAAGCCTGCACCATGTTGTAGCTGGAGAAGGGGCATGGGACCTTCTGACTCTCCACCCAGACATCGTCCACATAGCATCATTGAGCTACCCTCTGATCTCCCCTGACCTCTCCAACTTTGTCATCGACCGGGAACTTAATCTTAAGGTAGAAGGTCGAGGTGACCGCCCGGAACTCATGGAGGGTTGGCCGGCCCAAGATTGCGTTGTAGGCCGAGGGAGCATCCACTACCAAAAAATTGGACCACCTGGTCCTCTTCAGTGGCTCCTCACCCAAGGAAATGGCCAGGCGAATCTGGCCGATAGGCGGCACCTGGTTCCCCGTGAACCCGAACAATGGGGTTGCCACCAACTCCAGTTGGGACATCTCGATCTGCAGCTGGTCGAAGGCTTTCTTGTAAAGTATGTTGACCGAGTTGCCCGTATCCACTATGGTCCGATGGACCTGGTAGTTGGCGATGATAGCTGTGACGACCAGAGCGTCATCATGCGGGACCTCCAATCCCTGTAGATCTTGGGGTCTAAAACTGATCTGAGGCCCCTGTGCTTGGGCGGCACTCGTGCCGACCTGGTGAATCTCCAGTCGACGTACTTGTTGAAGGATCGTATAAGGCGTGCAGAGGGGGGGGTGAATGCACTTTTTCGGATCTTGGATCTCTACAGAATTGTTAGCGCAGCGGAAATAATATGCAAAGAAATCAAAAACAATGCTAATACTTATCGTTTACTTGGTATCCACCCAGATGGGTGACTAGTCCAAGGATCCACGCCGTGAGCACCACTTTTCACTATCGAAAAGTCTCCTTGAGGTGGAGAAACCTTTACAGCAAGATCTTCCTCTTTACAGATGCAGAAATACGAGAGAGGAAGCAAGAATGACTCTACACACGAGCAGCACTTCGACACTATACGGAATTGTACTGTGCACGTACAAAAAGTGCTCCTTTTATAGGTGAACAGGATAGATTCGCAATCTGTCCAGCCCGCACCAGTCGACTGCCCCTGGGGCAGTCGACTGGCCTAGCATTAATTGCTAGTCAACGACTAGCCAACGGCTAGTTTCGGGGTATACCAGTGGACTGCCCAAATGCCAGTCGACTGGTCCGAGGCTGCAAACTTTATGTGGGATTTGGCAGTCGACTGCCTCTGGGCCAGTCGACTGCCCTGCCTCCCAGCTCAGCTCCAGCCACTCCGGACCTTCTCCTTCACGTGTGTCTTCAGGTCTGCTCCCTTGGCTCGCCCCTTGAAGTCCTCTTCCTCTGGCTATCTGATATGTACCATTTTATTGATCATTTCAGATGCTTAAATCCAAGTTTGACCCATATTTTACTTGCTTAATCTTGCATTTATGCTAAGTTCTAGGAATTACTGCTATTTTGGACTTAATTGTAAATCTTGATATATTTGAATTATTTTGCCACTAAATTGTTGATCTATTTTTGTAGGCAGGAAAGGATCATGGACCTAGGTTATGCTAGGTCAAACTTGAGTCAGAAGTGGACCCGGATCGAGTGATCAAGTTTTAGACAAATCTGGGTCGTCCGATCCAAAAACGGCTAGATCTAAGCCATCTGAGAACCTTTGAGGTGATCCGAGCTAGGGTTAGGGATGATCAAGCATTGAGGTCAAGATCTGAGATTTTCATTCCAATCAGAGATCATTCAACCGTTGGATCAAGCTCAGAGGGTTCTAGACTGTCCATTTAAAGATCAGATTGATCTGGGCCATCCATTGCAAATCTGGAAGATCCGAGCTACCCCGAGGCAGATCTTGACCCTTGATCAACATCATCAAAGTTTGGTTCAGATCAGACAAAGATCAGCCGTTGGATTTTCTCTAAACAATCTGGGTTGTTCATTCCTAAGTACTTAATCAAATTTTCTCCTCAGTTGCAGTCGTCGCGTCTTCGCCACAACCTTCGTCTTCTTTAGCAGTTCTTCGAGTTTTCTTTAGTTTTCTTCAATACGTGGGCGCGGCCACTCAATTTCTTCATTGGATCAAGTCATAGATCTTCGGGAGGAGGTTTTCATGAAGTCTCAAGCTCAAATTCACCCAAGAACAGAGTTGATTGAGGGTTTCATCAGCTCTGCCCTTCACTGATCGGATCTCGGTTTTGTTCCATCCATCATCCATCTGAGCTATCCGGAGGGGTTCTCTAGAGTGCTCAGATCATTTCCACGCCATCATCGCAATCCAACATATCAAGATCGAGGAGATTGGATGGGAAATTCGGCTTGGAGCAGAGTTTGAGTTTGAGTTAGTCACGGTGACACATTTTTCAGAGATTTATTGAGCTTAGGGGTTCGAGGCTCACCCTTGTGTGACGAGCAAGGAGTTCTTGAACTAAGGGAGGAATTGAGGCTTAGTTTACTTAGTGTTTTTCAATTTGTTAGTTGTAATTTCATTTCTACAGTTCGTTTCATGTCTGAATTTCTGTATCAGTTGCTTTAGTTTCGGTTTTGGATTGTTTCTGCTTTCATTAGTGGTTCGATTCTGTACTTTCATTAGCTATAGAGCTTGTTTAGTTATCCTTGCACTTAATTTCATGTGTTCTGCAATTTCAATTCGTGAGTATCAGTTGGTGTTCCTGTTGCGTATCAATTCCCCTGCGTATCACTTCATTTCTACACTTAGTTTAGCTATAATTTCTGCAATTAGTTCAGCTGTTGTGTATCAGTCACCCCTGCGTGTTCACTTCAATTCTGCACATCAGTTTAAGTTTTGAAATTTGGTTTCATTCGAGTTTGTTTTCACATTCATTTGCTGCTGAAATTTTGTTTCTGCATTCAGTTTGTTTATGCTTTCATTTCCTCTAAATTTGTTTGCTTCATTTCAGTTACTCTGCTTGACTATTCATCCAATGTGTTGCAGCATTCGATTTCTGAAAAATTGCACTTCATTTCTGCATTCCTACAATTCATTTCTGCATCAAGAAAATTCCTGAATTGATCAGTCCCTTGCTTCATTTCTGTATTGTTTCAATTCCTGAATTGATCAGTCCTGAATTGATCTGCAACATTATGAAGTTGTCAGTTATAATTCCTGCACTTAGTATCAGATTTCCATTTCGGCACATAGTTTCCTTCCTCCTTGCATATCAAGTTTCAATTGCTAGCACTTTGTATCAAGTAAGGTCTTGGCACTGATTTTGTATCAGTTTGGTTGAAGATTGAGTTGCATTTGGTTCGGTTGGAGTCATAATTCTTGAAGAAGTTCCTTGCATTAGTATCAATCAGAATTTGGTTTGATTTTATATCAGATTGGTTTTCCAAATTAGGCTAAGTTGCATTTAAGCTTCCATTTGTTTGAGTTCATTGGTTGAATTACTTGGGTTAAGTTCCATGGTTAAGTTCCTTACTTTATATTGCGATTTCATTTCTAATTGAAACCAAACCCAGATTTTATTTGAAACCCAAAAATATCAACGACACATAAATTCGAGCTAGAATCAAATAACCTCAACTAGCCCTAGGAAAAATACGACCTGTGGCCCTTTACTACGTTTTCATTCTTTGATAGCAAAAAGGGTTTCCAGCTTTACACATATCTAAATTTTGAGACCCACATTCGTGACACCTAGTTAGCGGTCATCAAAATTTTTGGCGCCGTTGCCGGGGATCGAACCCGGGTCACCCGCGTGACAGGCGAGAATACTCACCACTATACTACAACGACCAGCAGCCATGTCAACAGCTTCAGTAGCAAAACCAGGTGGCTAATGTTTTGGAAATATTTGGTATCAAAGATGCATTTCATGTCAAGAAAAAAAATTTTGAGGTTGACTCAAAAAGGTGCCAAGTGAGTTGAATACTTTGAAGATTCAAGTGGCAAGCAATGGAAAAATATGAAAAAAAATGGCACATAAACAAAGAAAAATCTGTGTCATTTCAAAAGAAAAATCTGAAGCTAAGCAAAATCTGTGCCAAAAGAGAAAAGAAGTTGTTCGGCCACCCTACTAGAAGCAGTTGATAAGTGCTATTTTATTGGTTATTTCAGATGCCAAAATCCATGTTTGACCCATGTCTTTCGTGCTTAATTGTGAATTTACCCTAGGTTCTAGGACTTACTTTTATTTTGGACTTAATTGCAAATCTCTACATATTTGAAATAATTTTGCTACTAAATTGTTGACTTATTTTTGTAGGCATGAAAGGATCATGGACCTAGGGCATACTGGGTCAAACTTGAGTCGGAAGTGGACCCGGATCGAGTGATCAAGTCTCAGATTAATCGGGGTCGTCCGATTCAAAATCGACTAGATCTAAGCCATCTGGAAAACTTTGAGGTGATCCGAGCTAGGGTTAAGGCTGATCAAGCACTCAGGTCAAGATCTGAGATTTTCATCCAAATCAGTGATCATTCAACCGTTGGATCGAGCTCAGAGGGCTCTAGACTGTCCATTCAAAGATCAGGTTGATCTGAGCCATCCGTTGCAAATCTAGAGGATCTGAGCTACCCCGAGGCAGATCCTGACCCTTGATCGACATCATCAAAGTTTGGTTCAGATCGGACAAAGATCAACCGTTGGATTTGACCTGAATAATCTGAGTCGTTCATTTCAAAGTATTTAATCAGATTTTTCTCCACACTGCAGCTTTGTCGCGTCTTCGCCGCAAGCCTTCGTCTTCTTCGATAGTTCTTCATTTCTTCTTCAGTTTTCTTCAATCCAAGGGCGCGACCACCTCAATTCCTTCATTAGATCGAGTGCTAGATCCTTGGGAAGCTGCTGCTGTGAAGATTCCAGCTCCGAATTGACCAAAAACAAAGCCGAGTGAGGGTTTCCTCGGTTCTGCCATTGATTGCTTCGATCTTGGTTTTGTTCCATCCTTCATCCATCCGAGCTATCTGGAGGGGTTCTCTGGAGTGCTTGGTTCATCCCCACACCATCAGCGCGATTGGACAAGGCGAGATTAAGGAAATCGAATGGGTTTTCAGCTTGGATCAGAGTGGAAGCTGGATTGATTCGCAAAGACTGTTTTCCATTGATTTGCTGAGCTTAGGGGTTCGAGGCTCACCCTTGTGTGACGAGCAAGGAGTTCTTGAGCTAAGGGAGTGGTTGAGGATTAGTTTACTTAGTTAATTTGCAATTTATTAGCTGTAATTTCAATTGCTGCAACCCATTCTGATTTCTGAACTTTGTATCAGTTTTAATTAGTGTTTCTGAATTTCAATTTCTGCAAACCATTCATTAGTGTTTTAATTTAGAATTCTTATTAGCTAAGTTGTTGTTTAGTTAACATTTGAAATTAATCTCAGTTTCGTTTTGCAATTTAGCTTAGTGCTGCGTATCAATTTCCAGTTTACAGCTCGCGTATCAGACTTTTAATTCTGCGTATCAGTCCTTTAGTCCCTGAATTTTGTATCAAGTTAGTTCTAGCTTTTGTGAACCTTTTCTTACTTCGGATTAGTGCACTCGACTTAAGTTCGCATATGTTGTTTCTGTTCAATTTCGAATCTGAATTCTGCAAGTGAGCTATTTCATTTCGGCACATCATGTTTGGTTTCTGAAAATCTTGTTTCACTTGAGTTAGTTTCTGCATTTATTGGCTGTTGAATTCTGCACTTGATTTGGTTACTTCACATCCAATTGTTTCACATCAGCTGCTTGCAATCAGTTCGTAGCTGCATTCCTGCCTTTAAGTTTCTGAAATTTTGCAGCTTATTTCTGCAATTCTGCAGTTTTGGTTATGTCAAGTTTCTTCAACGTTCTGTTTTGATCAGTCTTTCAAAGTACAAATTTCTTCATTTATCCCTGCATATCACTGCATTCATAGCTGTGCTTTCCAAGCTTAATCGATTCGTTTCAATTCTGAATTGTTAGCATTACCCTTGGCACAAAATTCCAGCTTTGGCACAAAGGTCTTCCTCTGCGTGCCAAGCTGTTTTGGCACTGTTTGTATCAGAATCTATTTTGTTCCACTTGTTTCTCATTAGCTTAGCTCGAGTGGTAATTTCCGAAGTTGAACACTAGTTGTAGAGCTATATTTCGTTTCGTATTAGCTTGATTTCCAAATTTTGCAAAGTTTGCTTAGTTGATTCAAGTGTTAATTGGTTGAGTCCTTAATTGTCATACCTAGTTTAAGTTTTCTTAGTTGAATTTATTTCTTTGCATTGCGTTTTCATTTCCGAATTGCATCCCAAAACCCAAACTTTATTTGAAACCCAAAAATATCAACGACACATAAACTCGAGCTCAAATCAATCAACCTCAACTAGCCTTAGAAAAAATATGACCTGTGGCCCCTTTACTACGGTTTCATATTTGATAGCAAAAAGGGTTTCCAGCTTTACACATATCTGAATTTTGAGACCCACATTCGTGACACCTAGTTAGCGGTCATCAAAATTTTTGGGGCCGTTGCCGGGGAACTACTAGTTGAGTTGTTTGATTTTTGCTTGTGTGCTTATGGACATATCATTTGATTCTATTTTCTTGTGCTTTATCTTTTGTATACGGTTGCTGCCATTTTTCTTGTTTGTTTTATGACAGGGCTACAAGATCAAAATGTTTTCAACTGCACAACCAGAGCTCAAAGGTTTACTGGTGGAGTTAAAAAATTGGCTTAAGCACTTGAAATCCCAACAAAGACCCAACAATGATTCATCTACTTACCAGCAGCCATGTCAACAGCTTCAGCAGCAAAACCAATCTTTTCAGCAATCCCATTCAAATTTTTAGCAACCAAACTATCAATTTCAGCAAGGGCAGCCACAATGTCAATCTTTCCAACAATTTCAGCAGCCAAATCAAGATTTCCAACAGTCCTATGCGAATTTTCAACAAACAAATCAGTTTTTTCAGCCACAATTACAACAATTCCAGCCAACGTTTCAAAATTTCCAGCAACCATTTCAAGGGAATCAACAAGGTTTCCAAGGGAATTTTAATTTTCAGCAACAATATCAACCCTTACAGCAGCAACTCCAACAACTGCAGCAAGGTTTTCAGACTTGGAATCAAAGTTTTCAGCCACAAAATCAAGGATTTCAGCCCACTCAATTTCAATCTCCACCACAGCAGTTTCCACTTCAAAACCAGAATTTTCAGGGCTATAATTCTCAGCAAGTTCAACCATCCTTTCAGCCACAATTTCAACAGTTTCAGCAAAATTGCCAGTTTCAAGGTCAGAATTTTCAGCAAGACACTCAGAATTTTCACCCTCAAGCATTTGAGCAATTCAATCAACAATGCGAGCCCCAATTTCAGAATTTTCAGAACAACAACTTTCAGCAGTTTAATCAGGCCATCCAACCATTTGAGCAACGCCAACAGCTCCCATTTCAGAATGCACAGCCTACTCTTGATTTTCAGCAACCTTATATCACATTTCAAGAACAACAAAAGCTTCAAGACATCGGAAGATGCTTTGGACAATTGGTTGATCAAATGAATCAAATAAAAGCCCAAATATCAGGACAAGTACCTTCTCAAGCTACTCAAGAGTTTAAGGGGCATGATTATGCATCAACTTTGGGGAATAATGAGGTTGTTTCAAGTTTAAACACTCCAAATATCGAATTTCCTGAAAAAATTCCAGCATCCCATTTTCCCATTCAAAACAGCCCCGGAGTTGATTTTATATCAGTTCAAGGTGACCCTAGTGCATGGCGAAGTCCTTCTTCAAGTGATCTTGCAAATTTGGTGGAAGAAGAAGAAGAAAACATCAAAATTAGGGCACCTACTGTTGGGACCGGGAGCATGTTGACATGGATACGGGTTAGTAATTTTAAAGTTTAATTACGTGCAGCGAAAGGTTTAGCATAAATAATTTCTTAAATTATTTTAACCACGTATCTAGCATGCAACCTTAAGTTGTGGAGACATGATCATAAATTAAAATTTTGCAGAAAGTAAACTAATTTACTTAATACCTCGGGTAACTCGTAGAAAGGGGCGAGATCCAACCGTAGCGTCCCTTGGAAGCTCCGCCTCTATTCACGTCCACGCCGAGTTCTCTTCGGGATGATTTTGCAAAGCCACGACTTTCGTGCCGACAAGAACTACTAGATTCTCCAAAGGCAC
The DNA here is from genome assembly GCA_024364735.1 of Boesenbergia rotunda. Lineage (NCBI taxonomy): Eukaryota > Viridiplantae > Streptophyta > Magnoliopsida > Zingiberales > Zingiberaceae > Boesenbergia > Boesenbergia rotunda. The sequence goes on along the minus strand of JAGFNQ010002259.1, from coordinate 136,143 downwards.
GACAAGAATATCAAGAGAGGGAGATGGAAACTAACCACCAAGTATCGGAATCAAGATTCCGGGGGAAGGAAGGAGTTGCGACCCGCTTCTTCTTCTTCTTTGGCACCTTCTTGGTGGAGGAGGCTTACGGCAACCCTAGGAGGTGCGCCGGCCCTAGAGGAGGAAGAGGGCGCCGGCCCTAGAGGAGGGAGAGGGAGAGAATGAGAGAGAGAGAGAGCTTGCTACTTGATCTCTTGATTGGAATTCAAGCCTTGCCTTGGTTCCTTTATATAGTAGCCTCTCCATTGCCAAGTCTCCCCTTTAACGGAATAAATTTTCATAAGAAATTTATCTTATAAATTTTCCTATGAATTATTCCGTTATGCCTTGTTTTATTATAACTAAATTTATAATAAAACAAACACATCTCCCCTTTTATTATGGAATAAATTTTCACAAGAAATTTATTATATAAATTTTTTTTATCATGGAAAAATCAATTCATAATTGATTTTATAAAATAAAATATACCAATCCAAGGTTTATTTTAATTTTCATGAAAATAAATCTCTTTATATAAATTTCTTTATATAAATTTCTTTATATAAATTTATTTATCCATAATTTTATAAAACAAATCGCGCTTCATTTATTTTATAATTCAAACCAAATAAATTGGTTTCCCTCCTTTGTTGTGGTCGGCCAAAACAAAGAGGGTGGGGACCCTCTTTAGCCGGCCAAACCAAGCCGCCTCCTCGCGAATTAAACTCATTTAATTCGTCCAATAAGCCTTCAAAAGACTTAGCCATTTTAAGTTTCCGATGCGCCTCTGATTAATTCAGATTCGACTTATTTCTCTTGATCGAAAAATCTAATTTTCAACTCGTTTTAAATCCCTCGGATTACTCGTAGTGCGTGTGACTAAATAGGCTTTCGATTTATGTTGGTCATCTATAATCAACCAATTATAGAACGATCATGAGTGGCACCTAGTAGTACATCATGACCCCTAATTAATCGAAAGATCAACGGTTGACCTCAGAAATAATTCTGAAACCCTTCAGCAGCTATAATGAGTTGTGCCCCATTCCCTTTACCATCTTATACCCACTTGGTTCAGGACACGGTCTATGTGTGTCAGTCCCCACTAGGCTGACTACGTCACAACTAGCCCAAGTAATGTCTTTCTCGTCCAACGGATTCTAATTACTCTCATGTTTCCTAGAGATTCATACTCGGAACATGTTGTGCTCTGGCCAGAGGCTTCGAGTAATAATCCGACGATAGGCCTTGGGTATACATCTCCTCGCAAGGAGTGGTGAATCCTTTGTAGGCTGTTCAAACATCTTCGGGCACTTCGGCTTATACCCAACCATCCTGGGTCCACACCTCCTTAGAGATGCTTGCTTAAGATGTCAAAGTATAAGTCTCCGTGACCAAGATGACTTGAACACCGCAAGTCAAAGGAACATCGCACTTAAGCTGCAGTAAGAACTTTCATTGACATATCTATATGTAGATTCCCATATGAAGTCTTACAGCTAGTCACTCCAATGAACTAGTTCCCTTAACTAGCATCCATGTTTAACTCCGGACATCCCAATGTCACCAGCCAGTGAGAATTAGCTGATTAGAGAATAACCCATGCTAGTATCAACAGAATTGATAGTGTCCGTATTTATCAATTCATCGACTAGGGACAATTTCAATACTTCACAATTGCACATGTAGAGATAATCACTAGTTGTGAATTCATCACAAATTCTCTCATGCTATGAATTGTATTGCGGACATTCAGTAAATGAGTTCAAGATCTCAATCATATACATGAACATGTATACTCAAATAGTGAATATTCATTTATTAAAGTAAATGATTACAATCATAAGGCGATTGCCATAGGACACTTCTCTCATATTACTAACAAACTCCCACTTGGCCTAATGCCAATCGCTACGGTATCCAATACCACAGGCTCTAACATGACCCTCAAACTTGCTTTAAGGCAAGGTCTTAGTTAAAGGATCCGCTAAATTCCTTTCAGTGGGAATCTTCTCAATTTGTATATCATTCCTACTTATAATCTCTCTGATCAGATGATAGCGGCGAAGCACGTGTTTGGATCGCTGATGAGACCTTGGTTCCTTTGCTTGTGCAATAGCTCCATTGTTATTGCAATAAACCGGTATTGCTTCATCAATGGTTGGAACCTCACCAAGTTTTGAGACAAACTTCTTGATCCAGACTGCTTCCGTGGTAGAATCCGCTACGGTGTCTTGTTTGGAACTCTTCCAACTTATTGCGCCTCTATTCAAGATAAATACGTATCCAGACTGAGATTTGGAGTCATCCTTATCTGTCTAGAAACTGGCATCTGTATACCCACGTATCACCATATCATCTTCTCCATATATTAGGAACACACCCTTAGTTCTTCTTAAGTACTTAAGGATTGTCTTGACAGCCGCCCAATGATCTATTCCTGGATCTGACTGGTATCTGCTCGTGACGCTCAGAGCATACGATACATCGGGCCTAGTACATAACATAGCATACATGATAGATCCTATCGCGGATGCATAAGGAATCTTATTCATGCAAATCCTCTCGTCTTCTATGCGCGGACACATAGACTTTGAAAGGTTGATCCCATGCCTGATGGGAAGGTAACCTTTCTTGGATTCCGACATGCTAAACCTTTTTAGCACTCGATCTATATATGTAGACTGCGAAAGACCAAGCAACCGTTTTGATCTATCTCTATAGATTCTAATCCCAAGGATATAGGTTGCTTCTCCCAGGTCTTTCATGGAGAAAGTTTTGGACAACCAAATTTTAACCGACTGTAAGACTGATATATCGTTTCCTATAAGTAATATGTCATCGACATATAATACTAGGAATACGACTACACTCCCACTAACCTTCTTGTACACACAAGGTTCGTCTGGATTTTATGAGAAATCAAACACTTTGATTATCTCATCAAAACGGATGTTCCAGCTCCTGGATGCTTGCTTCAGTCCATATATGGATCGTCGAAGCTTGCATATTTTGGTTTTATCAACCGATGTGAAACCTTCAGGTTGTATCATGTATACATCCTCAAGTAGGTTTCCATTAAGGAAAGCTGTTTTCACATCCATTTTCCATATCTCATAATCATAATGAGCTGCTATGGCTAGGAGCATCCGAATGGATTTAAGCATAGCTACTGGCGAATAGGTTTTGTCATAATCAATTCCTTGTTTCTGATGATATCCTTTTGCCACTAATCTAGCCTTAAAGGTAACAACATTACCTTCCATGTCGGTTTTCTTCTTGAAAACCCACTTGCACCATAAGGGCTTAATCCCTTCAAGTGGGTTAACCAAGTTCCATACTTGATTTTCGTACATGGAATCCATTTCCGATTTCATGGCTTTAAGCCATTTGTCCCTTTCTGAACTTTTCAGAACATCTTCATAACTGATAGGTTCGTTGTCGTTCGATTCACTTATGAGAAATCCGTATCTCTCTGGAATATTGCGTGTCCTATCAGACCTACGAAGAGGTGGTGTTGTTTTAGGTTCAACTGATAGCTCATTATTATGAGTTATTGGTTGTGGGTCTAGACTAGGTATCTCTGTAATGTCTATTGGAGTTTCTTGAACTTCATCAAGTTCAATCCCACTCCCACTGTTTTCTTGTAAAAGAAATTTTTTTTTCCAGAAATACAGCATGCCTTGAAACAAACACCTTTTGTTCCAAGGGATTGATAGAAT
>JAGFNQ010002259.1:0-129709 GCA_024364735.1 Boesenbergia rotunda | reverse complement strand
TCGGATGAACAAACTAGAGACTACCATTCCTGAGTTGCTCAACCTGCTGAAGACTGTAGAGCCTTCTGTAAAGCGGATCAAAAGGCGTACTGTTAGTTGGTTCCTCGAAGAAAGGTTCTAAGAGGAAGGCCAAAGAACAGAATAAGGAAAGAAGAAAAAGGCCAAAAAGACTGAAAATAACCAAAAGACACTTGCCATCATTGTGGCAAGGAGGGTCACTGGCGAAGAAACTGCAAGGTTTATCTTGAGTCCTTGAAGAAAGAAGGCATCCGATGCCCCATCCTCTTCAGTATCTTCGTTATTGAATGTCACTCTATTTCCTCAAATACCTGGGTACTTGATACTGGGTGTAGCTCACATATATGTAATGACATACAGGGGCTAAGGAATAGAAGAAGACTCGTCAAGGGAGAAGCGGATTTGCGAGTTGGAAATGGAGCAAAGATTGCTGCTGTTGCCATCGGAACATATTTGCTAAAGCTCCCTACTGGACGTGTCTTAGAATTGGATAATTGTTATTTCGTTCCTTCGTTAATAAAGAACATTGTATCTATTTCATGTTTGAATGAAAAGGGTTATCATTTAACTTTTAGTAACAATTGTTGTTACATAACTTTAAATGACGTTCTTTATGGGAATGGAACTTTGTGCAATGGTATCTACACGTTAGATTTATCCAGTGACGTTTTCAATATCGAAGTTAGCAACAAACGTGCTCGAATAGATAATCGAATAGACTCCTACACTTGGCATTGCCGTCTTGGCCATGTAAGTAAGAAACGCATGACCGAATTACACCGATGTGGAATTCTGGAATCATTTGAACCCGATTCATTTGATACATGCGAATCATGCTTAAAAGGCAAGATGACCAAATTACCCTTTTCGGAAAAGGTAATCCAGTGGGAGAATTGCTTGGTCTAATACATACTGATGTATGTGGACCAATGTCAACTCTTGCACAAGGAGGCTATAGCTACTTCATCACCTTTATCGATGATCACTCACGATTCGGGTACGTGTTCTTGATGAAACACAAATCTGAAGCCTTTGAGAAATTCAAAGAGTTCAGAAATGAAGTAGAGAAACAGCTTGGCAAAAGTATTAAGATACTTCGATCCGATCGGGGTGGTGAATACTTAAGTCAAGAGTTTCAAGATTATCTAAGGGACAATGGGATATTATCCCAATGGACTCCGCCATATACACCACAGCATAATGGTGTATCTGAGAGGCGAAACCGAACCTTGATGGACATGGTTAGGTCGATGATGAATCATGCAACTCTTCCAAAATCCTTTTGGGGTATGCACTTAAGACAGCTGTTTACTTGCTAAACAGAGTCCCGACCAAGGTAGTCTCTACTACTCCATATGAGACATGGAATAGTAAGAAACCCACTTAACTCACCTTAAGATATGGGGTTGTCCTGCTTATGTGAAGCGGATTGTATCAGACAAATTGGATGCTAAGTCTGATAAATGTCTATTTATTGGATACCCTAAGGAAACGAAGGGTTACCAATTCTATCATCCCTTGGAACAAAAGGTGTTTGTTTCAAGGCATGCTGTATTTCTGAAAAAGAATTTCTTTTACAAGAAAACAGTGGGAGTGGCATTGAACTTGATGAAGTTCAAGAAACTCCAATAGACATTACAGAGACACCTAGTCTAGACCCACAACCAATAATCATAATGATGAGCTATCAGTTGAACCTAAAACTACACCACCTCTTCGTAGGTCTGATAGGACACGCAATATTCCAGAGAGATACGGATTTCTCATAAGTGAATCGAACGACGTGTTACTCATAAGCGATGACGAACCTATCAGTTATGAAGATGTTCTGAAAAATTCAGAAAGGGACAAATGGCTTGAAGCCATGAAGTCGGAAATGGATTCCATGTACGAAAATCAAGTATGGGACTTGGTTAACCCACCTGAAGGGATTAAACCCATAGGGTGCAAGTGGGTTTTCAAGAAGAAAACCGACATGGAAGGTAATGTTGTTACCTTTAAGGCTAGATTAGTGGCAAAAGGATATCGTCAGAAACAAGGAATTGATTATGACGAAACCTATTCGCCAGTAGCTATGCTTAAATCCATTCGGATGCTCCTAGCCATAGCAGCTCATTATGATTATGAGATATGGCAAATGGATGTGAAAACAGCTTTCCTTAATGGAAAACCTGCTTGAGGATGTATACATGATACAACCTGAAGGTTTCACATCGGTTGATAAAACCAAAGTATGCAAGCTTCGACGATCCATATATGGACTGAAGCAAACATCCAGGAGCTGGAACATCCGTTTTGATGAGACAATCAAAGAGTTTGATTTCTCACAAAATCCAGACGAACCTTGTGTGTACAAGAAGGTTAGTGGGAGTGCAGTCGTATTCCTAGTGTTATATGTCGATGACATATTACTTATAAAAAATGATATATCAGTCTTACAGACAGTTAAAATTTGGTTGTCCAAAAACGTTCTCCATGAATGACCTGGGAGAAGCAACCTATATGCTTGGTCTTTCGCAGTCTACATATATAGACCGAGTGCTAAAAAGGTTTAGCATGACGGAATCCAAGAAAGGTTACCTTCCCATCAGGCATGGGATCAACCTTTCAAAGTCTATGTGTCCGCGCACAGAAGACGAGAGGATTTGCATGAATAAGATTCCTTATGCATCCGTGATAGGATCTATCATGTATGCTATGTTATGTACAAGGCCCGATGTATCGTATGCTTTGAGCGTCACAAGCAGATACCAGTCGGATCCAGGAATGGATCATTGGGCGGCTGTTAAGACAATCCTTAAGTACTTAAGAAGAACTAAGGATGTGTTCCTAATATATGGAGAAGGAGATATGGTAATACGTGGGTATACAGATGCCAGTTTCCAGACAGATAAGGATGACTCCAAATCTCAGTCTGGATACGTATTTACTTTGAATGGAGGCGCAATAAGTTGGAAAAGTTCCAAACAAGACACCGTAGCGGATTCTACCACGGAAGCGGAATATATCGCAGCTTCGGAAGCAGCGAAGGAAGCAGTCTGGATCAAGAAGTTTGTCTCCGAACTTGGAGTGGTTCCAACCATTGATGAAGCAGTGCCGGTTTACTGCGACAACAATGGAGCTATTGCACAAGCAAAGGAACCAAGGTCTCATCAGCGATCCAAACACGTGCTTCGCCGCTATCATCTGATCAGAGAGATTATAAGTAGGAATGATATACAAATTGAGAAAATTCCCACTGAAAGGAATTTAGCGGATCCTTTAACTAAGGCCTTACCTCAAACAAGTTTGAGGGTCATGTTAGAGCCTGTGGTATTGGATACCGTAGCGATTGGCATTAGGCCAAGTGGGAGTTTGTTAGTGATTTGAGAGAAGTGTCCTAAGACAATCGCCTTATGATTGTAAACATTTATTTTAATAAATGATAATTCACTATTTGAGTATACATGTTTGTTTATTTGATTGGGATCTTAAACTCATCTACTGAATGTCTGCAATATAATTCACAGCATAAGAGAATTTGTGATGGGATCACAACTAGTGATTATGTCTACATGTGCAATTGTGAAGTATTGAAAGTATCCCTAGTCGATGAATTGATAAAAACGGACACTATCAATTCTGTTGAGACTAGCATGGGTTATTCTCTAATCAGCTGATTCTCACTGGCTGGTGACATTGGGATGTCCGGAGATAAACATGGATGTTAGTTAAGGGAACTAGTTCATTGGAGTGACTAGCTGTAAAACTTCATATGGTTATCTATACAGATATGTCAATGAAGTTCTTACTGCAGCTTAAGTGCGATGTTCCTTTGACTTGTGGTGTTCAAGTCATCTTGGTCATGGAGACTTATACTTTAACATCTTAAGCAAGCATCTCCAAGGATGTGTGGACCCAGGATTATTGGGTATAAGCCGAAGTGCCCGAAGATGTTTGAACAGCCTACAAAGGATTCACCACTCCTTGCGAGGAGATGTATACCCAGGCCTATCATCGGATTGTTACTCAAAGCCTCTGGCCAGAGCATATCATGTGTAACACCCCGAAATTGTCAATGTAAAATCATGACAATGTATGAAAATGGTTATAATGAAATGATATAAATTTCATGCAATCACATGCTATGAAATGTTATGAATGCATGAAATATTATATTCACGAAATATTATTATCATGAAATATTAGCATGAAATATTATATTCATGACTATGGAATATTAAAAATATTATGAAATAATATTTTTGGAATATTATGAAATATTCTGAATTCATAAAATATTATTCATATTATGAATTTCATGATGGGCTTGGTTTATTGGGCTTGGAAATGAATGGTGCTAAAAAGAAAGTGCAAAGTGGAGGAAGCAAGGATTGAACCTTGGACCTCCTAGTTGCACTCACCATGTCATAACCAATGAACCAAGCAATATTTCATGTAGAAGGAGAAAGGAACATGCTTGTTAAGTGGGTAAGGGTGAAGAGACATGTCTTTTCATGAGAAAGGTATAAATATGGGAAGTTGGAATAACTTCCATTTCTTTTCTTCTTCCTCTTCACTTCTCCCAACCGAAACCTCCACCATCCCTTCTCTTCTTTCCATTTTCGAAAACCCTAGGCAAGGGTTCTAAACCTAGGGTAATTGCAAGAGGGAAAATCCAAGTGCTCTTGCCTTCTACCAAAGACCAAGGAGTCTTAGAGAAAAGATTCGGAAGAAAAGGTTTTCACATACCCTTCAAGTGTAGGGTACCCTACGGTTTAAAGAAATTCCAGCGCAAGGATGTAAGTATCCTCTCGCCTGTGGCATAATTGTTGTTGAACGTTGGTTGTATGCATTCCTTTGCAAAAGATCACAAGACACCCTTATGAAACTTTCGGCCACTCTTGTAAGGGGGTCCTAGAGAAGGTTTTTGATCATACTTTGATGCATGTTAGTACCCCTAGGAATTTTATACTCATATGTGATGTTTCCAAATTTTTGGAAAGACAAAAGTTAGGGTTTGGTACCCTACAAACTTTCGGCCACCACCCACTTGTGGGCTTTGGTTGCTTCTTGATGCATGAGGATATCCCTAGGAACTTAGGGTATGAATTTATGTTATTTTTCCAACATGTGTGATAACATGAATTAGGGTTTTAGTGCCCTACAACTTTCGGCCAAGCATGATAGTAATTAGGGTTTGGGGGCTTTATGATTTTCTCTAATGGATTCATGCTTAGGAATGTAGATCAAGTGTTTGAATATATGTTTGTATGAATATTTGATACTCTTACCCTATGAAACTAGGGTTAGGGTTTAGATAGGTTTCGGCCAAGACCTAGGGATTAGGGTTAGTGAATGCTAATCCCAATATGAGATATAAACCATGTTTAAATTGTTAACATGAAAGGTACTTGAGGTGTTGGTAGAAATGCTTGAATGAATGCTTGCTTGGAAAACCAAATCCCTTACTTGTATGTTTCGGCCAACCCTAGCTCTAGGGTTAGGAAGTACCTAATGAAACCATGAAGCATGCTACACTTATATGATGTGTGTATAAATTATGTGACCTATCTTGTTAGGTATAAAAGCATGCCTTATAGCCCATGGGGCACTTTGATGATATGAACATGATGTGTTTGATAATATGCTTTAAAAGGGTTACTCTATTGAAACTGGGATCAAGAGCACCCGAATGCGTGGTGTGTCCCTAGGGGATCAAGAGCACCCGAATGTGTGGTGTGTCCCTTTGAGAAGTGATTAAGAGTACCTTTAGGCATATACTTATATGAGTAATTGCATGATAAATTACTTTACTTTGGAAAGTTGTCTACCCGACTCGGAAGGGGGTCGTTAAACAAATCCAATGAGCATGTTAAGGTCATGGCATTGGTAGGACGGAAGGGTCCTGCTCTAATTAGATTGGTGGCTCGCTACCCCAATTTATTAGGGAACGCGCATGATGATGTGGTACGACAACTGGGCCCTGGATGATGATATGTTATTTTGAAGTACTTACCATTATGGAACTTTTTGAAAAACATATTTTCTTATTATGTGATGATCTTGTTCTGTAAAGTACTTAGAGATATTTGATGTGATGCTTTGATGAGATGCTTATGATGCATGATGCTTTGATGAGATGCTTATGGGGCTTATAATCTTGTTCTATCTTGATTACTGTGTACATGATATGATGTATCGATATGGTTTTGCGAGTAGGCCCGGATTCTTACTAAGCATGTTTTGCTTACTAGTTCCTGTTATTTTTCTTATGCTGCAGATAGCGGTAAGAAATACTCGAACTAAAGGAAGAGGCAGAGGGAAGGTTGGAGGATGTGTGTGGTGATGGCTCGGGAAAGGATGAAAGATTCTATCTACCTTAGTTTATCTAGAATCTAAACTGCTTCCCATAATTACGTTTGAAATTGTATTGCTATACTTTGAATGTATGATGATTGTGACTACTCTACTGTTAGAGATATGAAACCTAAACCATGTTAGCTAATACTATCTTAATGTCTAAATTTTGTAATATGCATGCTAAGTAAAATGTTAGATAATTGCCATTATATGCTTCTTTTGCATGTATCTAAGGCTAGATAACCTTTGCTATATGCTTACTTGAGATTTCATGCTATAGTGTGTTAAATGCTTTCCATATTAGGTTGTAAATGCATGTAGATATAAATGAATTATTTGATAAGAAAACCTTGCTTGGTAATTTAGTGTTCAATAAGCATGCTTATTACGAGTTCATGTATTGTAACTGATTTGTTTGGATATACATGATTGAATATGATTGCATGATATGAATGTGTGGACCCGTAACCCCGCCTTTAGGGTAGATATAAGGTCGGGCGTTACAAGTTGGTATCAGAGCAGGTTTCCCCTCCATCACACACACATCAAGCTTCCTCCTGCCGCTTCCAAGTAAGAAATCCTAACTCGCTTATATTATTTCATGTACAGTAATGATATATATAGAGATGATTTATGCTTGCATAATATAGAGATGATTTATGCTTGCATAACAAGAAAAAGTAGTATTAATTCTTATGTAGTCATTTATCACCTGTATGATAAATATGACTAGAGGACGTAGCAATCGGGGTAATGAGACAGTTGAGAGCACAGTGGAATTAGTAGACTGGCTCGAGCATGAGAAAATTAAATGTGTCTCATTCTACCTCACTGGCGACACCAGGATATGGTGGGAACGGGTAAAAGCTAGAAGGTCAGTGGATCAGATGAAGTGGAAGGACTTCGAGTCCGAATTTCTGTTCTGACAACACTGCCCTCGGGTGAGGTGATGCCCTCTACCCAAATGTTGCGTTCCGCACCAATCAGAATCGCAGATAGGAAATTACTGCGACCTGATAGTGCTTGATATGCGATTATGATCTGATATTGGGCATGGATTTCTGGAACAAATACGGCGCCTCTATGAGTGCCGTAAACGGAAGGTTATCTTCCGACCTGAGGCGAGAATTCTATTTGAATTATCGGAGAGCCGAAGAGAGGACAAGCAAATTCTTATCGGCTCTGAAAGCAAGGAAAATGTTAGAAATGGATGCTCTGGGTTTCTAGCTCATGTGGTTGATACCAGTCCTAAGAGGACCCGAAGCTAGAAGATGTCAAATTGTATGCAATATCCAGAGGTATTTCCTGATGACTTACCAGGGTTAGCACCTGAAAGGGATATAGAATTTGCAATTGAATTGATTCCTGGTACTAACCCCATTTCTAAGGCACCGTACCGTATGGCGCCGACGGAATTAAAGGAATTACAGGGACAGTTACAAGAGCTACTCGACAAGGGACTTATCCGCCCTAGTCATTCCCCCTGGGGAGCTCCCGTACTGTTCGTCAAAAAGAAGGACGGGTCGATGCGTATGTGTATCGACTATCGGGCATTAAACAATGTGACCATAAAGAACAAGTACCCTCTACCCAGGATAGATGACCTGTTCGATCAGTTAAAGGGAGCTACGGTTTTCTCTAAGATCGATCTGAGGTCTGGTTATCACCAAGTCCGGGTGAAAAATGAGGATATACCCAAAACTGCTTTCCGGACGAGATACGGACATTATGAGTTCGTAGTGATGCCGTTTGGAGTTACTAATGCTCCGGCAATATTCATGGACCTTATGAATCGGATTTTCTCGGCATTTCTCGACAGATTTGTGATCGTCTTCATCGACGACATCCTTATTTATTCGAGGACTTCCGAAGAGCATGCAGAGCACCTGAGTATAGTATTACAGATTCTTCAGAAAGAACAACTGTATGCTAAATTTTCGAAATGTGAGTTCTGGCTGAATCAAGTGTCATTCTTGGGACATATCATCTCCAAGGACGGAGTGATGGTCGACCCAATTAAAATTGAGGCCGTAAGTAACTGGTCCAGACCCAAGAATGCCAGCGAGGTCAGAAGTTTTCTAGGGTTAGCGGGCTATTACAGAAAATTCGTAGAGAACTTTTCTCGGATTGCAGCTCCTATGACAGCTCTGACAAAGAAAGATAAGAAATATACCTGGACCGAGGAATGTGAGAAGAGTTTCTCTGAACTGAAAAGGAGACTGACTAGTGCTCCTATATTGACTCTTCTCGAAAATGATACGGGTTTCGATATGTACAGCGACGCATCCAAACTTGGACTCGGAGCTGTACTTATGCAAAATGGGAAGGTAATTGCCTATGCCTCTAGGCAACTGAAGGAACATGAGAAGAATTATCCTACCCATGATTTGGAATTAGCAGCGGTGGTCTTTGCGCTGAAAACATGGAGGCATTATTTATATGGCACTCAGTGCAAGGTCTTTACTGACCACCAGAGTCTGCGGTATTTCTTCACCCAGAAAGACCTGAATATGCGACAACGCCGATGGCTCGAATTGGTCAAGGATTATGATTGTGAGATCCTGTACCATCCGGGAAAAGCCAACAAGGTAGCCGATGCTCTTAGTAGAAAATCATGTGCTACTTTAATGTCTTTGTCGGCTTTGTCACAACCCTTAGGGAAAGAGATTATGGATTTCGGAATCGAGATTATATCGGGACAGCTTTCTACTCTACAGATTGCGCCGACATTATTTGATGGTATTCTGGAGAAGCAGAATCTTGATCCGAGTCTTCAGAAATCAAGCAAGAGATTCTTGAAGGCAAGGACGAGGGATTCCGGATTTCCGATAGTGGAGTTTTATATCTCCGGGATCGATTATGCGTTCCCGACGACTCCGATTTACGGACGAGGATACTCGAGGAAGCTCACGGCACACCTTATGCGATGCATCCTGGGTCTACCAAGATGTATCAAGATCTGAAAGGCAAATTTTGGTGGTCCGGCATGAAGAAAGATGTAGCCCATTATATTAGCATGTGTTTGACCTGCCAGAGGGTCAAGCAGAACACCAGAGCCTGGGGGAGTTTGCAGCCTCTACCTATTCCCGAGTGGAAATGGGAGGACATATCTATGGATTTTATATCTGGGCTGCCTCGGACTACAAATGGACATGATAGTATATGGGTGATTGTAGACCGGCTGACCAAGTCCGCGCATTTTCTGGCTATCAGGATGACTTATTCAGTTGAGCAGCTGGCGCAACTGTACGTCAAGGAAATTATCCGACTACACGGAGTTCCCAAGACCATTATCTCTGATAGGGATGGTCGATTTACTTCGGATTTTTGGGGACACGTGCAGAAGGCCCTTGGCACGAAGCTGAAGTTCAGTACAGCCTTTCACCCCCAGACTGACGGGCAGACTGAACGAGTAAACCAGATACTAGAAGATATGTTGCGAGCTTGCGCCTTGGACTTCAAGGGAAGCTGGTGTCGATACCTGAGCCTGGCAGAGTTTGCTTATAACAACAGTTATCAGGCTACTATCGGGATGGCACCGTACGAAGCACTGTACGGAAGAAAATGCAGATCTCCTTTATGCTGGCATGAGAGTGGTGAAAAGAGGGAGATGGGACTCCAGACTGATATTATTGATGAGACCACTCAGGCCATAAAGAATATCCGCCAGAGGATAGAGACTGCTCAGAGTCGGCAAAAGAGCTACGCTGATAAGCGACGTCGACCACTTGAATTCGATATTGGGGATTCGGTATTTCTGAAGGTAGCCCCTATGAAAGGGGTGATGAGATTCGGAAAGAAGGGGAAACTGAGTCCGCGATACGTGGGACCCTACCAGATTTTGAGACGAGTAGGCAAAGTGGCCTACGAACTGGAGTTACCGCCAGAAATGGCGGCTATCCACAACGTCTTCCACGTGTCGATGCTCAAGAAGTGTATCCCTGATGCAATTCAAATTATAGAACCCCCACCAGTGCAAGAACAGGAGAGCCTTAGTTCTGAACGCCGACCGATCCAGATCCTCGATCGGGAAGTTAAAAGGCTAAGGAACAAGGAAATACCCTTAGTGAAAGTTCTGTGGCGGAACGAGCAGTTCGAAGAAGCCACCTGGGAACAGGAAGATACGATGCGATCAAAGTATCCGGAACTATTTTAAAGTTCGGGACGAACTTTTTATAAGGTGTGTAGGATTGTAACACCCCAGTTTTTACAATTTGAATACCTGGGGAATTGTTTAAAGTTCGGGACGAACTTTCTATAAGAGAGGGAGGATTGTAACACCCCGAAATTGTCAATGTAAAATCATGACAATGTATGAAAATGGTTATAATGAAATGATATAAATTTCATGCAATCACATGCTATGAAATGTTATGAATGCATGAAATATTATATTCATGAAATATTATTATCATGAAATATTAGCATGAAATATTATATTCATGACTATGGAATATTAAAAATATTATGAAATAATATTTTTGGAATATTATGAAATATTCTGAATTCATAAAATATTATTCATATTATGAATTTCATGATGGGCTTGGTTTATTGGGCTTGGAAATGAATGGTGCTAAAAAGAAAGTGCAAAGTGGAGGAAGCAAGGATTGAACCTTGGACCTCCTAGTTGCACTCACCATGTCATAACCAATGAACCAAGCAATATTTCATGTAGAAGGAGAAAGGAACATGCTTGTTAAGTGGGTAAGGGTGAAGAGACATGTCTTTTCATGAGAAAGGTATAAATATGGGAAGTTGGAATAACTTCCATTTCTTTTCTTCTTCCTCTTCACTTCTCCCAACCGAAACCTCCACCATCCCTTCTCTTCTTTCCATTTTCGAAAACCCTAGGCAAGGGTTCTAAACCTAGGGTAATTGCAAGAGGGAAAATCCAAGTGCTCTTGCCTTCTACCAAAGACCAAGGAGTCTTAGAGAAAAGATTCGGAAGAAAAGGTTTTCACATACCCTTCAAGTGTAGGGTACCCTACGGTTTAAAGAAATTCCAGCGCAAGGATGTAAGTATCCTCTCGCCTGTGGCATAATTGTTGTTGAACGTTGGTTGTATGCATTCCTTTGCAAAAGATCACAAGACACCCTTATGAAACTTTCGGCCACTCTTGTAAGGGGGTCCTAGAGAAGGTTTTTGATCATACTTTGATGCATGTTAGTACCCCTAGGAATTTTATACTCATATGTGATGTTTCCAAATTTTTGGAAAGACAAAAGTTAGGGTTTGGTACCCTACAAACTTTCGGCCACCACCCACTTGTGGGCTTTGGTTGCTTCTTGATGCATGAGGATATCCCTAGGAACTTAGGGTATGAATTTATGTTATTTTTCCAACATGTGTGATAACATGAATTAGGGTTTTAGTGCCCTACAACTTTCGGCCAAGCATGATAGTAATTAGGGTTTGGGGGCTTTATGATTTTCTCTAATGGATTCATGCTTAGGAATGTAGATCAAGTGTTTGAATATATGTTTGTATGAATATTTGATACTCTTACCCTATGAAACTAGGGTTAGGGTTTAGATAGGTTTCGGCCAAGACCTAGGGATTAGGGTTAGTGAATGCTAATCCCAATATGAGATATAAACCATGTTTAAATTGTTAACATGAAAGGTACTTGAGGTGTTGGTAGAAATGCTTGAATGAATGCTTGCTTGGAAAACCAAATTCCCTTACTTGTATGTTTCGGCCAACCCTAGCTCTAGGGTTAGGAAGTACCTAATGAAACCATGAAGCATGCTACACTTATATGATGTGTGTATAAATTATGTGACCTATCTTGTTAGGTATAAAAGCATGCCTTATAGCCCATGGGGCACTTTAATGATATGAACATGATGTGTTTGATAATATGCTTTAAAAGGGTTACTCTATTGAAACTGGGATCAAGAGCACCCGAATGCGTGGTGTGTCCCTAGGGGATCAAGAGCACCCGAATGTGTGGTGTGTCCCTTTGAGAAGTGATTAAGAGTACCTTTAGGCATATACTTATATGAGTAATTGCATGATAAATTACTTTACTTTGGAAAGTTGTCTACCCGACTCGGAAGGGGGTCGTTAAACAAATCCAATGAGCATGTTAAGGTCATGGCATTGGTAGGACGGAAGGGTCCTGCTCTAATTAGATTGGTGGCTCGCTACCCCAATTTATTAGGGAACGCGCATGATGATGTGGTACGACAACTGGGCCCTGGATGATGATATGTTATTTTGAAGTACTTACCATTATGGAACTTTTGAAAAACATATTTTCTATTATGTGATGATTTGTTCGTAAAGTACTTAGAGATATTGATGTGATGCTTTGATGAGATGCTTATGATGCATGATGCTTTGATGGATGCTTGGCTTATAATCTTTTCTATCTTGATTACTGTGTACATGATATGATGTATCGATATGGTTTTGCGAGTAGGCCCGGATTCTTACTAAGCATGTTTTGCTTACTAGTTCCTGTTATTTTTTCTTATGCTGCAGATAGCGGTAAGAAATACTCGAACTAAAGGAAGAGGCAGAGGGAAGGTTGGAGGATGTGTGTGGCGATGGCTCGGGAAAGGATGAAAGATTCTATCTACCTTAGTTTATCTAGAATCTAAACTGCTTCCATAATTACGATTGAAATTGTATTGCTATACTTGAATGTATGATGATTGTGACTACTCTACTGTTAGAGATATGAAACCTAAACCATGTTAGCTAATACTATCCTTAATGTCTAAATTTGTAATATGCATGCTAAGTAAAATGTTAGATAATTGCCATTATGCTTCTTTTGCATGTATCTAAGGCTAGATAACTCTTGCTATATGCTTACTTGAGATTTCATGCTATAGTGTGTTAAATGCTTTCCATATTAGGTTGTAAATGCATGTAGATATAAATGAATATTGATAAGAAAACCTCGCTTGGTAATTTAGTGTTCAATAAGCATGCTTATTACGAGTTCATGTATTGTAACTGATTTGTTTGGATATACATGATTAAATATGATTGCATGATATGAATGTGTGGACCCGTAACCCCGCCTTTAGGGTAGATATAAGGTCGGGCGTTACATCATGTTTAGAGTGTGAGTCTCTTAAATACATGAGAGTAGTTAGAAATCCAAAGGACGAGAAAGACACTACTTGGGCTAGGTGTGACGTAGTCAGTCTAGTGGGGACTGACACAAACATACCATGTCCTGAACCAAGTGGGTATAAGATGGTGAAGGGAATGGGGCACGATT
Organism: Boesenbergia rotunda; assembly: GCA_024364735.1. Taxonomy (NCBI): domain Eukaryota; kingdom Viridiplantae; phylum Streptophyta; class Magnoliopsida; order Zingiberales; family Zingiberaceae; genus Boesenbergia; species Boesenbergia rotunda. Next base: position 116,108 of record JAGFNQ010002259.1, on the reverse strand, counting down.
TATTAGAGCTGCTGAAGGGTTTCGGAATTCTTTCTGAGGTCAACCGTTGATCGTTCGATTAATTGGGGGTCATGATGTACTACTAGGTGCCACTCATGATCGTTCTATAATTAGTTGATTATAGACGACCAACATAAATCGAAAACCTATTTAGTCACACGCACTACGAGTAATCCGAGGGATTTAAAATGAGTTGAAAATTGGATTTTCCGATCAAGAGAAATAAGTCGAATCTGAATTTATCAGAGGCGCAATGGATGCTAAAAATGGCTAAGTCTTTTGAAGGCTTATTGGCTGAATAAAATGAGTTTAATTCGCGATGTGAGCGGCTTGGTTTGGCCGGCCAAAGAGGGTGTCCACCCTCTTGGTTTGGCCGACCATTAAAACGGGAATAAACCAATTTAATTGGTTTAATTAATAAAATAAATCTAGCGCGATTTGTTTTATAAATTATGGATAAATAAATTGATATATAAAGAAATTTATATAAAGAGATTTATAAAGAAATTTGTAGAAATTTATTCTTTTTATGGAAATTAAAATGAACCATGAATTGGTTTAATTTTAATTTATAAAATCAATTATGAATTGATTTATCCATGATAAGAAAATTTTATACAAATTTTATTCCATAATTAAAAGAGAAAAGTATTTGTTTTATTATAAAGTTAGTTATAATAAAACTTGGCTTAAACAGAATAATTCATAAGAGAATTTATAGGATAAATTTCTTATGAAAATTCTGTTAAGAGGGAGACATGGCAAGGGAGAGGTTACTATATAAAGGAACCAAAGGCAAGCCTTGAATTCCAATGAATTGAGTAATCAAGAGATTAGTAGCTCCCTCTCTCTCTCTTATTCTCTCCCTCTCTTCCCTTTAGGGCTGGCGCCCCTCATCCCCTCCCTAGTGCCGGTGCACAACCACCCTAGGGCCGGCGCACCGGCCTCGCCTTCAAGGAGTTGGCGTGAGCAACCATCTCGAAGAAGGAGCCGAAGAAGAAGAAGAAGAAGCGGATCGCATCTCCTCCCTTCTCGGAATTTAGATTCCGTTTCTTTGGTGGTTAGTTTACTTTCTTCTCTCTTGATCATCTAGTTGTGCCTTTAGAGAATCTAGTAGTTCTCATCGGCACAAAACTCGTGACTTTGCGAAGTCATCCCGAAGAGAACTCGGCGTGGACGCGAATAGAGGCGGAGCTTCCAAGGGACGCTACGGTTGGATCTCGTCCCTTTCTTCGAGTTACGCGAGGTACAAAGTAAATTAGTTTACTTTTCTACAAAAAATTTAATTTATGATCATGTCCACACATCATAAGGTTGCATGCTAGATACGTGGTTAAAATAATTTGAGAAATTATTTTATGCTAATTCTTCCGCTGCACGTAAAAATTTAAAATTTTACGAACCCGTATCCTTGTCAACATTCACCCGGTCCCAACAAGACGAAGCAGGGATGATGAGCCGATGGAAGCGGACTTCGAGGCGCACATGGAAGATGGCATGGAGGCAAGCCGTGGGCTTGCGTGCGTATCTGAGGGACGAGGGCCAAAGTCGAAGAGGGCTTGAAGGCAACAGATCGAGGTTGCTGGAGCAGGGACGATGAGCCGAGGGATTCGGACTTTGAGGCATGCGTGAAGGATGACATGGAGGCAAGCCGAGGGCTGGTGTGCGCATCTGAGGGACGGGAGCCAAAGATGAAGAGGGCGTGAAGGCAACAGATCTAGGCTGCTAGATGAAGAGTCAACCAGGTCGTGAGGGTCCAAGTGTTGAGGGATTGTACTCGGGAACTAAGCCAGGAGGGTTTGAGTGTGGAGAGAAATATACTCGGGAAGGGTAACCCTAGGCTTAGGGAAGGACCAATCGACTACCCCTGGGGCAGTCGATTGGTGTGGCCAGAATTCTAAAGGTCACGCTGTGAAATTCGAATTCGAGTAAGGCCAGTCGACTGCCCCTGGGGCAGTCGACTGGTAACGGTCACTTTCAGCCTCGAGCTCTATTTAAGGGAGCTCGTTTATGCCCTTTTCTTCTTGGCGAAACTTGCTTGGGTAATGCTTGTTAGTAGCCTCTATTGCTTAGGTAGTGTCCAGAAGTTGTGGTGAGGTTTCTCCACCCACAAGGAACTACAAGAGCTAGCCGGAGGTGCTCCAGGGAATCATCCACCGAAGGATTGGGATCGTCCACCTTATGGACAGCCGTGGAGTAGGAGTTTTATCTCTGAACCACATAAATTGGTGTGTTCTTCTTTGTTTTAGTTTTAGTTTATGTTTATTTCGCATGTGCACTAACCTTGTACGAAGAAAAATTGAAAAAAAGCTATTCACCCCCCTCTAGCTTGACGGTCACGGTCCTAACAAGTGGTATCAGAGCGAAGGTCGCTCATCTACGGACTAACCGCTGAGAGAGCAACTTGCTAGAGGAAATGACAATTGAAGACAAGTTGGGTGATGATGTCAACATTCCACCTCCCTACGATCGTGAGGATTTCGACTATTGGAGGATGCGGATGAAGACGTGGTTTGGCATGGATTGGGAGTGCATAATGGTACTAGAAGAGCCCTTTGAAATTCCAAGAGATAAGCATGGGAAAAAGCTTCGACCTAGATATTGGAATAAAGAGCAACAAAGTCAATCAAAGACAAATGAAAAGGTAATTTCAATATTGATTAATATTTTGCCTAATGATATAATTAGTGGTGTAGGAGAATATCAAAATGCACATGAGCTATGGAACAAATTGGGAGCAATTCATGAAAATCCTACACAAGCTCAAATAGTGGAAGAGCCAATGGAAATAAGTGCAATTGCCCGAGAAGAGAAAGAACAAAGTGAAAATTCATCTATATCATCTAGTGAAGTGGCTCAAGAGAGTAAAAGATCATCCACTTCATCAAGGGAAGAGAAAGAGGTCTCCACTTCAAGGATTGAGGGGGAGGAGAGACTCTCGTCAATACCGGAGCAAGAAGAAGCTCCTACCTCCACCAAAGCAAGGACAAAAGACTATATTAGTTGCTTTGGATGCGACAAGAAGGGGCACTACAAGGACAAGTGTCCACTAGGTAAAAAGGAGGTAAACCCTAAACCCGGGTCATTTCATTTAAAATCTAATATGGGTTGTAGGGAAAAGAAGGAGAAAAAGTACATTAGGTGCTATACTTGTCGGGAGCTAGGGCACTATCACACCAGGTGTCCAAGAAAAGGAGTGCTTAAGAAAATGGAGAATTTGAGAAGATGGGAGAAAGAAGAAAAGAAGAAGAGCTCACATCAAGGGAGAGCTACAAGGGTAAGGGAGGTAATCCCTAACTTTAAGAATGTTTCCAATTTCCCTATGTATGCTAGAAATGATAAAAATTGCTTGCCTATGTGTAATTTTGATTTTAAGTATCATGATAGAAATAGAGTTACTATTGCGTGCCAAAATTCTAAGAAACCCATGTATCATGATCAATCTAGAAATGTTAGACCTAAGGACCAAGACATTAACCCTAAGAAAGGGAGACACATGCCTAGAAAAATGGGTAGACCTAGGAATACCCAAAGTGGTGACAATAAGGTTGAGAAGTTAGAAAGGGAAAATCATGCTTTGAGGGCAAAGCTTGATAAATTGAAAAAGAATCTAGATAGACTCATTAGGGGGTCCAAAGGGTTAGGTATGGTACCGGATGATCACCACCTTAGAAATGATAGACTGGGTCTAGGATATCAATCTAGGAAGTCAAGTGCAAAGGAAAAGTCACAAGCAAGGATGTCATATGATTATAGTAAGGGAAAGACCAAAAATGGCAAGGAAAAGTCATTTAAAGGGGAAAAGAAGAACTTGACCAAGAAAAAGATATACAAGGTTAAGAGAGTGAGAGTTGTGTTGGGGCAATCTATGATCCGGAGTGACCATGTGTTTTGATGTTTGGGCAAAGGGTTTGAGTTAGGTTTACCTTTGTGTTTTGATATGTATATTTGAGTGTGCAAGGTTGCAGGATACACATGTACTTAGCTGGACGACTTCAGGTGAAGGGCGGCATGGAGGCAAGCCGTAGGCTTGTGTGCACACCCGAGGGACCATGAGTAAACCAGGGACGATGAGCCGAGGGACGCGGACTTCGAGGCAAGCGTGAAGGGTGGCATGGAGGCAAGCCGAGGGCTTGTGTGCGCATCCGAGGCACGGGAGCCGAAGACGAAGAGGGCGTGAAGGCAACAGATCAAGGCTGTTGGTGAGGAGTCAGCTGAGTTGTGAGGGGTCGAGTGCTGAGGAAATGTACTCAGGAAATCCTAGGGGTCGAGTGCTAAGAGAATTATACTTGGGAAGGAAACCTAAGTAGGGCAGTCGACTAGTGATTGGGCAGTCGACTGGTAAACCCCATAGAAACATCAGTCGACTGCTATGGGAGCAGTCGACTGGTAGTGGCTGAGAATTTGGACGTTGGGCTTGCAACGGTCGAATTTGAGTGGGGGCAATTGACTGACCTTGGGACAGTCGACTGGTAGCGAGGTGTTCAGCCAAGAGACCTATTTAAAGGGGCTCAGTTTTGGCTGAGAGCTCTTGACGAAATGAGCTTGGTTAGAGCTCATTAGTAGTCTTAGTTTCTCAGAAGTGTGTCCGAGATTGTGGCGAGGTTTCTCCACCCACAAGGAGCTACACGAGCTAGCAGGAGGGCATCTGGGGAGTGATCCACCGAAGGATCGAGGGATCGTCCACCTTACGGACAACCGTGGAGTAGGAGCGTCATCTCCGAACCACGTAAAGGTTGGCGTTAGCATTATTTAGTTTGTTTATTTTTTATTCCATTTGCGCTTGCTAACGTTGTAGGTAGAAAACCAAAAGAAGCTATTCACCCCCCCTCTAGCTTGACGGTCATGATCTAACAAGTTGAAGGTCAAGAAGCACCGGAGGTACACCGGTGTGGGCTTGCCTTTGTAGAACAGTCATCTAGGGAGGTGACTAAGGAGAGCTCAAGGGAGAGCTCTAGAAGTCAAAATGGAATTCATGGTCAATGGATCTCAGGAGGATTTCTCCTAGGGGATTAGATGGACTATGAAATGTGTCAAAGGGGTTGGAAGGCTAGTGTAAGTCAGAATCCTAGGGAATTGACACATTAAAAGGAGGTGTGTGGAGGAAAAGATGAAAAATATAATCATATTGTGTGAAAATTGATTTTTAATGTGCAAATGCCATATAAATCAATGTTTGAAATGTATTGGGGTTATGAATGGAATGATACATCAAGGAGAGGTCAAAACTAGAACTTTAGGCCATGGGCGAATTGAGCCAATTGGATAGTTTTGAATTTCTTGCCAATCATGGGATCGGGAGTAAATTTACTTGAAAATGTATTTTTCCCAAGTAGACATAGGTATTACAAATCTCTCCATGAAATTTCAGATTTTTTAGAGATTTATGGATTTAATTAGGCATTTCTGAAATTAGGACAAAGAGTTGAAATCAGAGTACCAGTCGACTGGTTCAGAACCAGTCGACTGACCTAGTGTAAATTAGAAACTGAGAATTTGAAATTACCAGTCGACTGTTGAGGCAATCTGTGGTCCGGAGTGACCAGGTGTTTTGATGTTTGGGCAAAAGGTTTAAGTTAGGTTTTCCCTTGTATTTAATGTGTATGTTGAGTGTGCAGGTTGTACAGGTTTACACTTATTGACTTGATTGGACGGCCTCGGTAAGGTGAAGGGTGGAATGAAGACAAGCTGGAGGTTTGTGTGCACCCGAGGGACCTTGGACAATAGGGACGATGAGCTAAGGGGCGCAGACTTCGAGGCATACGTGAAGGATGGCATGGAGGCAAGCTGGAGGCTTGTGTGCATCCGAGGGACGGGAGCCGAAGATGAAGAAGGCGCGAAAGCAACAGTCGAGGCTGCGAAAGAGGAGTCAGTTGAGTCGTGAGGGTACGAGTGCTGTGTGATTGTACTCGGGAATGTCCTAGGGTCGAGTGCTGAGAGAAGTGTACTTGGGAAGGGAAACCCTAGGTGTCTGAGTGGGGCAGTCGACTTCCATTGGGGGTAGTCGACTGATAAAACTCACAGAATGCTTTCAGGCCTGGACCAGTCGACTGGTAAATTGGCAGTCGACTGGTAACCCCGAAAACTAGCCGTTGGGTTAGCCGTTGGCTAACAATTAAGGCTAGACCAGTCGACTGGTAAATGGGCAGTCGACTGGTGGCGAGGGTTTCAGACTTAGTTCTATTTAAGGGGACTTTGTCTTGGCTAAAAGGTTTGACGAATCTTGTCTTGGTTAAGGCAAGATAGTAGTCTTTGTGCTCAGAGGTTTGCTTGGGATTGTGGCGAGGTTTCTCCACCCACAAGGAGCGACGAGGGCTAGCCGGAGGTTATCCGGGGAGTGATCTACCGACAGATTCTTGGATTAGTCACCCGTCCGGGGTGGATATCAAGTAAATCTGATTTGTTAGCGTTCTTTATTGTTGTTAGTGTTTTATATTGTTTGTATTTCTGCTGCGCAACTAACAACGTAGGTGAAAAGAATCGAAGAAATGCTATTCACCCCCTCTAGCGTACCGGAATCGATCCTACATCGACTTCCCTTGGGGCAGTCGACTAAACTTTCTGTTCACTTTCTCATCGACTGCCCCTGGGGTAGTCGACTGGTACGCGAGGGTTTTAAGAGAAACAGGCCGCGCGGGGGTGGCCGAACCTAGTGTTTTCAGTGCCACCCCTTGCGAGTTTTCTTCTTCCCCGACCTCTCCTTGTGCTCTAAGGCCTTCCCAAGCCCTAAAATCACCTTCCTAGCCTCCCTCTACCTCGGATCTAAACCTAGGGCTAGGAAAACCTCTCTTCTCAAGTTAATCTTCATCAACCTCCACCAAGCAACGAAGGAAGAAACGGTAATGAAGTATTTTCTCTATTTTTCCCATTCAATTCATGATTCATAACTAAATCTCTACCTTTGGCATGTTTCCTTTGTTATTTTCCTTGATTAGGTCATGTGTGGTACATGCATGGGTATTTTTACATTTTAGAGTTGTCCAAAAGAAAAGAAAGGGTGAGGGGTCATCACAACAAGGTTATGTAGATCCAGAGGGACCTCGGTTCCGGTCTGAGGAGTGTCGAAAAGTATTTAACAATGCTAATTTCATCCCAATGAATTGTCACTATCTCAACCAAGCATATTTCCAGGATATCACCCCCCCCCCCCCCCACATTATCGAGATAATTACATACTTTGTGCTAGAACAACTAGTATATTGTCAGCATTTTGCTAATTTTGACCTATGTAAGTAGTTTTATGCAAACCTGACATGTACTAATACCCAGAATGAGGCATACGAGTCTATGGTACAAGGAATTACCATTCCTGTCATACCTGCAGTATTAGGTTCATTCTTAGGGTGTAGAGTTTCAGAGAACAAGTTTACATGTTTCCCCACTGTCGTTGAGCCTTTAACTTTGCCCAATGTCACCATAAATCAGATCCATTAGTATTATTTTGACAAACCTCGATGTCCTCGGGAGCATCTCTTTGTAGCTAAAGACATGAGTCCAGCTAGTAATGTGTTGTATAAAGTCGTTCTAGACTGTATTCTCCCGATTGTCACCAAGGGGCGGTCAAAGATTCGACTTTCCCACTTGGTGATGATGTATGCTCTAGAGAGGAGACTTGACATAGACATCACCCGCTAGGTATTCACATCAATTGTTTATTTTTCCCATGATGACAATAGAAAGTTGTACATGTCGTTCGGTCATGTTTTGACTGAATTCTTTCGGCCTAGAGGGGTTAGAGTCACCGAGGGTCGGGTTCATGAGTTGTCTAAGGACTATGACCAGATAGGGTCTTGACAGCTCTCTTTGGTTGGGATCGAGAAACATCAGGGGGTGCAGATTTAGCGTCGCCACCCTGCTTCTTCGAGCTCAGATGATGATGAGGAGGTGGCGCCTGCTGCTGCTCCAGGGGTTACACAGGAGCAGTTCTCCCTTCTACAGGCCGAGGTACATGACCTTAGGGAAGATTTTCAGACATTTCAGCAGCGGCAAATTGAGATTCAGCAGCAGCAGGCAGACATGTACATGATGATGTAGCGATGGGATCTGGCATACCAGGGTCCTCCTCCTCCTCCTTCGGGCGACGACATATAGTTAGTTTGATTTCATGGGTTTAGTGTTGAGAGTGTATAGCTTGGAGTTACATTTTATCTCTCAAACACTTATTTTGGCATTGTAACGCTTAACAACTTCGGGGCATGACCCTTGTGACTTCTTTATGTTTTATTTGGAGTTTTGTATGCAACTTTTGATTTATGCTTTCATATTGCTTTATGAAATTTTTGTTGGATCGAGAGACACGATAGAGGGGGGGGGGTGAATATCATAAAATGTTCAGATTCGTAAAGAGAATTAGCAGCGGAATTAATTAAATCAACACACACGCGAACACCAGGTTTTTTACTTGGTTCGGAGTCGCGGTCGACTCCTACTCCAAGGCCCACGGTCGTTGACAATTTACTGAGGGCAATTCTATATGTGCGCAAAAACAGTTTACAAAATGTATTACAAGAATAGTACAGTAAACTTAAAAACAACTCTTCGTTACCGACGTCCGGTGTAGATTGTATTTTCGGAGCAAGGGGACGTCGTCGGCGCTTGTATCTCGAGTCGGGAGGTTTTCGGAGCAGAGCGCGGGAGTAGAAGAGCGTGAATGTGTCGGAAGAAATTGTTGTTGGAAGCCTTGGGGTCGAGGGCCTTTTCATAGCCCCTGGGGGCGCCCGAAATGTCGGGGGCGCCCCCCCCCCCATGTGTCATCTGATCCGAGCTCCTCTCGGTCAGCTCTGATCCCTTCAAACTCGGGATCAGACTTTGACGGGGGCGCCCGGGACGCTGGGGGCGCCCGGGTTGACTCGATCCGCTGGCTTGAAGTTGATCCACTTTGTTAGCTTGAGCTAGGGGCGCCCGGACCATCCGGGGCGCCCGGGAGCACGGGGGCGCCCCGCCCATGAGCTGTCGAAGTGTAATTTGCTCCACTTCTTTTGTGTTCACCTTGGGGGCGCCCGGGACACTCCGGGCGCCCTACTCAGCTTATGCCTCACTCCTTTGAGGCTCTTTGAGCTGCAGACACTCGTTCCTTCGGTCTTGCATCCAAGGTTAGTCCAAAATAACATAGAGCTATAATATGTTAGTTTTATACAACCTTAGCTGTCTTGGTTCTGACTTTGGGTTTCCAAAATGGAGCCCTAGGTCGAACCGACGCCTACTGTTCCCTCGACGGGGAACGCGTCCTCACCTACTCCTCTCGGGAGAATTTACCTGATGCCAACCGGCTCCTCCGGTTGGACTTTTGCCCAGCAGTCCTTCACCAGGTGCCTAGCTGTCCTTCGCTAGGTCTTCAGTACCAAGCTGCCCTTCTCCTGGTGCCTAGCAGTCCTTCGCTAGGTCTTTGTACCCTCGCATTCCTTCGCCAGGTGCCTAGCAGTCCTTTGTTAGGGCTTTGTATCCTGGCATTCCTTCGCCAGGTGCCTAGCAGTCCTTCGCTAGGGATTTGCCTGCACACTTGAGCAACATGTTAGATAAAGATTATCTCTTAACTTTTGAACCGTTTTGCCATTATCAAAATACAGGTTCGACTTGGGTGCCTTCTATACCAACAATCTTCCCCTTTTTGATTTATGACAACCCTGGTTCAAAACGTTAAGTTTAATCAGTACATATAAAATGAAATTTTGTTTCCTCCCCGTGGAAGGAATCTCCCCCTAGATTTTTCAAAAGTTCGTGGGGTTTTGAAACTAACTTCTAAGTCTAAAGATTGATTTAATTTTTACATAGAACAATTTTCAACAGAAACTTTAAAGACATATTTTTCAAAATAATTTTAGTTGTGCACTTTGGAAAATTTATACTCATAGAAAAGATTTGAAAACTTAAGCTTAATCTACTTAGGAAAATTTTTGAAAACTTAAGTTTTAAGTACTTAGGAAAATTTTTGAAAACTTAAGTTTTAAGTACTTAGGAAAATTTTTGAAAACATAAGTTTTAATACTTAGGAAAATTTTTGAAAACATAAGTTTTAAGTACATAGGAAAATTTTTGAAAACTTAAGTTTTAATACTTAGGAACCTTTTGAAAACTTAAGTTTAATGTACTTTTGAAAATGAATTAAGTACTTTTTGAATAAAGGAAAGAGTTTGAAATTTTGGAAAAAAATTTACAACCAGGTTTTAAAATTTTTAAAATCTCTCCTTTCCTATCTCGCCCCCTTTGCCATATATCAAAAATAAATAAATATTGCAAAAAAAATTTGCATGATAGTAAAAAAATAAACTGCATAATTTGCTGTACTGAACCAATTCAGAATTTGAGCTAAACCAAATCAGTTTCAATTATCTCTTTTAGGGTCCTGTCTAACCCAATTAGCTACTTACTAACTGTTATAGACAGTAGTTTTCGCTAGGGTTAGTCAAGTTAAGTGTTCTGTTCAAGTTAGATTTCCTAAACTTGACACTTGACTTGATTACTGTTTAAGTTGTATTTAGTGCCCCAATTACTGCAGATGCACTGACTTAAAGCATCTTGAATTAAGGCAATGACCTATGCATCTCAACCCATTCTAGGTTATCAATCAAAAAGTACCCTAAGGTGCTTGTGAGATGCTGGCTTCTAAATCTATAGGTGCATGCAGTTCTAGGGTTAGGGCCTAGTCTAAGTCCATTTGTGAAAAAACCTTAATTTTGAAAGGGGTAGTTTTTGAAAATAAAACTAAGTCGAATAAAAAAATTTTAAACTTAGTAAAAGCTGATTTAAAAAAAAACTTATTTCAGAAATTGATTTAAAATAAGTAAAGCAATTATGAAATCAAAAGTAGAGTTAACCTATTCTACTAAGCATAATCCTAACTGCCTTCTTAGTGAGCTGAACTCAGACTCAGGTAGGGATTTAGTGAATATGTCAGCTAAGTTAGATTTAGAGTCCATATGCTTAAGTACTATTTCACCCCTGGCTACATGGTCTCTAACAAAGTGATGTTTAACTTCTATGTGTTTGGTTCTGAAATATTGGATTGGATTCTTAATTAGATTAATTGAGCTTATGTTGTCAATGAAAACCAGAGTTTGGGTGTAGTTGAGCTGGAAGTCCTTAAGAGTGTGCATCATCCATAAAAGTTGTGCTACACACTCTCCTAAGACAACATACTCAGCTTCAGTTTTGGATAGAGCTACACAGTGTTGTTTTCTGCTGCACCAACTTACTAGACTATTTCCTAACAGTTGGCAACTTCCACTTGTGCTGTTTCTATATAATTTACAACCAGCGTAGTCAGAATCCGAGTATCCTGACAAGTCAAAAGTTGAAGTCCTAGGATACCAAATCCCTACATTAAGGGTGCCCTTAACATATCTTAGTATTCTTTTTAGGGCTTCTAAGTGTGTTTCCTTAGCACAGGTTTGGTATCTAGCACACATTCCTACTGAAAAAAGGATATCAGGTCTGCTGGCTATAAGGTACAGTAGACTTCCTATCGTACTTCTATAGAGTTTAAGGTCTACTGGTTTACCATCAGGGTCACTATCTATTTTTACATTTGTGGCCATGGGGGTACTTATGCTTTTAGAGTTATCCATTTTAAATTTCTTTATTAATTCTTTAGCATATTTGGATTGATGGACATAGTTTCCATCTCTAGTTTGTTTGATTTGTAACCCTAGGAAAAAGTTGAGTTCACCAACTAAACTCATTTCAAAGTCATTTTCCATTATTTTCACGAACTCTTTTAGAAAATTAGAGTTGGTGGACCCAAATATTATGTCATCAACGTAGATTTGGGCTATAAAGATTTCATTTCCTAAGGTTTTAATAAATAGGGTTGAGTCAATTTGTCCTTGTTTAAATTCTTTAGAAATTAAGTAAGTCGATAAGCGTTCATACAAGGCCCTAGGTGCCTGTTTTAATCCATATAGTGCTTTAGTAAGTTTGTAAACGTGGTCAGGTCTTTCTAAGTCTTCAAACCCAGGGGGTTGTCCTACATAGACTTCTTCCTTAATGAATCCATTTAGGAAGGCTGACTTTACAACCATTTGGTATAGTTTGAATCCTTTATGGGATGCAAAGGCTAATAACATCCTAATTGACTCAAGTCTAGCTACTGGGGCATATGTTTCATCGTAATCTAACCCTTCTACTTGGCTGAATCCTTTCGCTACTAAGCGGGCTTTATTTCTGACCATTTCTCCTTGATCATTTAGCTTATTCCTAAAAACCCACTTAGTGTCAATGATGGATTTGCCTTCAGGTTTAGGTACTAGTTCCCAAACTTGATTCCTCTCAAATTGGGCTAACTCCTCTTGCATAGCTATGATCCAATCAGGATCAGGTAGGACTTCTTCTATAGTTTTAGGTTCTATTTTTGAGATCATTGCTATTTGACTAAGGTTTCTATAGGATGACCTAGTTCTGACTCCTAGAGTTGGATCACCCACAATTTGATCGGTTGGGTGACTGAGTCTGGGTTTCTTGGTTTTTCTAGAACTTGGTTCGGCCTTAGGTCCGGCTGGTCAGTTTGGTTCATTATTTGATTTGGTTCAATTATTGGTTCAATAGTTGGTTCAACTGACTCAGTAGTTGGTGCAATACTTAGTTCGTTTATGGGTTCAATTAAAGATTCAACAACTTGTTGATTATCTTCTTGATCAGTATTTGATGAAGCCAGATTTGGATTGTCAGATTTTGAGTTAATTTCTTCATCAAATATTAAATTAGTTGTTTCTTCAATTTTCTTAGTTTGTTTGTTGTAAACCCTATAGGCTCTACTTGTTGTGAGTATCCTAAGAAGATGCCTGGGGTTGACTTAGACTGGAATTTACCTAGATAGTCTTTGGTGTTTAGGATATGGACTTTGCATCCAAAGACCCTTAGGTAGTGTAGGTTTGGAAGTCTATGGTAGTATAATTCATAGGGTGTTTTGTTGTGTCGCTTGTTAATCAGGACCCTATTTTGGATGTAGCAAGCCGTACTAATTGCTTCTGGCCAATATTGGTTAGCTAAGTTAAATTCATTGAGCATAGCCCTAGCGGCTTCCTGTAGAGTTCTGTTTTTTCTTTCGACTATCCCATTTTGTTGGGGGGTTCTAGGGCATGAAAATTCATGAATATATCCATTTACCTTACAAAATTCCTCAAACCGTTGATTTTTAAATTATCCCCCGTGGTCACTCCTAAGTCTTTTGATTTTAGTATCGTTTTGATTTTCAATTAACTTACAAAATTCATCAAATAGGTTTAGGGTTTCATCTTTGGTCTTTAGAAACCTAACCCAGGTAAACCTAGAGTAATCATCAACTATTACTAAGCAGTACCGGTTTCCACTTAGTGACTTGGCTCCATGTGAATCAAATAAGTCAAGGTGCAGGAGCTCAAGTGTGGTTTGAGTTAGATCAGATTGGATTAGTTTGTGATTAGACCTGGTTTGTTTACCTTGATTACATGATTCACATATTAAGTTTTCTTGATTCTTAATTTTAGGGATACCTTTAATTAGGCCAAGTTGGGTGATTTTTGAAATAATTCTTAGATTAGTGTGACCTAATCTCCTATGCCAGAGGTTTGATTGTTCTAACTGAGTTAACATACATTTAGGTACTAGGGGTAGATTTATAGTGTAAACATTATTTTTTCTAGTGCCCTTAAGTATGATTTATGAGTCTTGCAGGTTTTTAATCAGGCAGTTAGAATTGTTGAAGGTAACTACATAACCAGAATCGCACAACTGACTTATGCTAAGTAAGTTGAAATTAAAATTTTCAACCAAAAGTACTTTCTTAATAACAAAGTCAGATTTAAGTTCAATATTACCTGACCCAATTACCTTGAGTGTACCATTGTTCCCAAATGCCACTGAGCCTAGGTTTTTGAACTTGAGTTTGGTGAATTTCAATTTATTTCTAGTCATGTGTCTGGAGCAACCGCTATCCAATATCCATTGGTCCAAATCTTTATGTTCCTACACATAAAGAGTTTTGTTGACTTGGATTCCAATTAGAATCAGGAATAGCTTAAATTGATTTTCACGGCCTTGTCTCACTCAATTCTAAGGTTATCAATCACGTTAGCCTTACAGGTTTTGTGAGACAGGTTTTGGTGGATAGTATTAAAAAATATAATTTATTTTGAAAAACTTAAATTAATTTTGAAAATAATTGAATTTATTTTGAGTAAAAAAAATATTTGAATCTATACGTAACTGAAAATTTGTGTTAGATTTAAATTTGACAGAGACTAATTTGAATTTGAATTTCAAAGATTGGCTTCCAGGTCTTGGCGAGGCACTAGGCCTTTTTTGGCCTTAGCCTTATTGGATCATTAACCCTTTCCTTGACAAAGCCTTTCAATGAAATTTCATTTTCAAAATTAATCTTTGAAAAATTCTGGTCTAACTAGTTTGGGTCTTGGATCGGTAGCTTCGGCTAGTTTCACCAGTCTAAAGAGACCAAGTAGAGTATACTTGACCTTATTAGAATTGGCCTCCCTAACGTACTATCATATCACCTCCTCCCAATACTATATTGTCAATTTTCAGTTAAGTTGGTTCAATCCTTAAACTAATCAGTCCTATGTCTAAGCATGGTAAATTGCAGAAATTAAATAAACAAGCAAACATGCAATTTGAAAACAAGAATTGAATTATATCTAACAATAAATATAGTTTTTAATTTGGCTCCCCCTGGACTATAGCCACGATAATGGTTTGGCAAGATGTGAATCTTGTCCTTGGGGATCCAATACTGATTTGATCCAGTTTGTTTGTACAGGCACAGTTTGGGTACCCATGCCTGAACTTTAGGTCTGGACTGGTGATAAGTACCATTTTATTGATCATTTTAATTGCCAAAATCCATGTTTGACCCATTTCGTTCTTGTTTAATTGTGAAATTACCCTAGGTTTTAGAACTTACTTTTATTTTGGACTTAATTGCAAATCTTGATATATTTGAATTATTTTGCCATTAAATTTTTGATCTATTTTTGTAGGCATGAAAGGATCATGGACCTAGGGCATACTGGGTCAAACTTGAGTCGGAAGTGGACCCGGATTGAGTTATCAAGCTTCGGATTAATCTGGGTCGTCCGATTCAAAAGCGGCTAGATCTGAGCCATCTGGGACCATCTGAGGTAATCCGAGCTAGAGTTAGGGTTGATCAACCATCTGGATCATGATCTGAAGGTTTTATCAAAATCAGATATCATTTGACCGTTGGATCGAGCTCGGAGGGTTCTAGACTGTCCATTCAAAGATTAGGTTGATCTGGGCCATCCGTTGCAAATTTGGAGGATCCGAGCTACCACGAGGCAGATCCTGACCCTTGATCAACATCATCAAAGTTTGGTCCAGATCGGATGAAGATCAGTCATTGGATTTTCTCCAAACAATCTGGGTCGTCCATTCCTATGTATTTAATCAAACATTCCCAGCTTCTTCCCTTGTTGCGTCTCCGCCACAGAGTTCTTCGTTCTTCAACAGTTCTTCATTTTTTCAAGCTTTTTCTTCAATCCGAGGGTGTGACCCCTCAATTCTTTCACTAGATCGAGTGTTAGATCCTTGGGAAGCTGCTGTCGTGAAGATTCCAGCTCCGAATTGGCCAAAAACAGAGCCGAGTGAGGGTTTCCTCGGTTCTGCCATTGATTGCTTCGATCTTGGTTTTGTTCGATCTGTCATCCATCCGAGCTATCTGGAGGGGTTTCCTAGAGTTCTTGGTTCATCCCCACACCATCCGCGCAATTGGGCATGGCGAGATTGAGGAAATTGATTGGGAATTCAGCTTGGCTCAGACTGTGAGCTGGATTGCTTCGCAGAGGTCGTTCTTCCATTGATTTGTTGAGCTAATAAGGAGTACATGAGCTAATAAGGGATTGAGGATTAGTCTTTTTAGTCAAATTTCAGTTCTTAGTTGTAGTTTTAATTTCTGCCGCAATTTCTATTTCTGAATTTCTGTTTCAGTTGCTGTAATTTAAGTTTCTGAATTGTTTTGCTCTAATTAGTGTTTAAACTCTGCAAGTAGTTAGCTAGTGAGTTTGTCTAGTGAGTAATTTATCTCAATCTCAGTTTCCTTATTGGTTTAGTGCGTGCGTATCAGATTTGTGGCTGCGTATCAGTTGTTCAGCTGTGTATCAGTCTCCTTTTCTGCAAATTCTCTTTAGTTCTGAATTCCTTAGCTTATTTCGCATTTAGTGTGTTAATTTAGTTGAACTAAGTTGTTCACTTTTAGTTTCATTTCTTAGTTTTTGTTCAACTTAGTAATTCTGCATTTCATTCCTGTTTACTTGCGCAACATTTATGCATTTAGTTGTCTGAATTTCTGCAGTTGGATTCTGAAATTCTGCATTCATCCTTGCATTGAGTTTGTTCCGAATTGATTCTGAACTGTGGTTCTTCTTATGAACATTACATTGCAACTTGATTCATTCACATAGCAGTTAGGATAACTTCTTGCGTATCAGCCTTGTGCATGCATTCCTGCATCTGAATCGTACATGCAATTCTGCACATTGTTGCTGCCTTAACGTTTCTGAATCGATCTGCATTTGGTTTCTTAATTCCTTTCTTCAGTCTTGCGTGGCATTCTACTGGTAGTTCACCTTCCCAAGCTGAGTGGATTAGTCCATTTCTGAACTGTTAGAATCAGCTTGGGCACTCCGCATCAGCCTTGGCACACAAGTTTTTCCCTTTGTATCAAGTTTGTATCAACTTCTTCACTTTGTATCAAGAGAGGTTTTGGAATTAATTGGTACCAAGTTAAATGCAGTTTTTAGTGAGCTATTGTGTTTGAAATTAGTTAGGATTGCATTTGAATATTTCTGAGTTTCATTGCATTTGTTGGTTTCCATAGATTGTAGCTAGCATTTGTGTTAAGTTTGTTTGTTTCCTAAAATTGCCGTCACTGCCTTATTCCTTTGTTTAGCATTTGTTTTGCATGTGAACTCAGATTTGCTTTCCTAGATTGTTTAAGTGCTTTGATTGAGTTGTTCATTGGTTAAGATCATCAATTGCCACACCTTATTTAGTTAGTTAAATTGAGTTCTTTCCTTTTTCATCTTGTTTCATTTCTGAATTGCAACCCAAATCCCAATATTATTTGAAACCCAAAATTCATAAACGACACATAAACTCGAGCTCGAATCAAACACTCTCAACTAGTTCCTAGGAAAAATACGACCTATGACCCCTTTACTACGTTTTCATCTTTGATTGCAAAAAGGGTTTCCAGCTTTCATACATCTAAATTTTGAGACCTACATTTCGTGACAACCTAATCCGTGGCCATCAACTGGTTCAGTATAGCATAGTAGGATCTTTGTCTAGATTTGGTTCTATAGCCTAGTCCAGATCGATTTAGAACCGATTTCTGTTTACCAAGAATCATGTCAAGACCCTTGGAACCAGAGGTGAATCGTTCTAAAGCTGATCTAAGGTCCTTAACCTGAGTTTTCAGGGAGGAGTTCTCTTTCTCAAGTTTTTCAACTTGAGTAGAGGTTCCTCCTTGAACCTTCTCAGTTAAGGATCTAGAATCAGCTCCCTCTTTCAGGAGTTTTACTTCTTGTCAGAGGGATTCGACTCGGAGTTTAGCTTTCGCCAAATCTCGAGAAAGATAAGAAATTAACTCATTTAACTGACTTTTAGAAAAACCACTTACCTTAATTTCACCGTCGTCTGAAAATGTTAGTCCGCCGTCGTCCTGTTCCGATTCTGACTCGGTCTCGATTTTTTCTGAGGCAGTTAGTGCGAGCAGGTTCGACTGTGGGACCTCTTCTTCTTCGGAGGTGGAGGGCTCGTCCCACGTTGCTTGAAGTGCCTTCTTCTTCCTCGTCTTCTTTGTTTCCTTCAGGTTGGGGCATTCGGTCTTGTAGTGGCCCTTCTTCTTGCACTCGTAACAGGTCACGTTGGGCTTGTTCTTTTCATTTGAGGGTTCTGCTGGTTCATCCTTTCTTCGGCTGGCTTTCCTTCTATTGGTTTGGTTCTTCAATTCCTTGTAGTAGTTCCGGGCCAGTCGGACCAGCTTAGGTCGATCTCCTTCGTCATCTTCTGAGTCTGAGTCAGACTCGGGTGCCGGTTGAGATTTCTTCTTGGATACCTTTCCAACTTTACCTTCAATAAGGGTAATACCTTTCTCGGCCATAGTGCAGTTAGTTTGCTCATGTAACTCAAGTTCAGAAAATAGTTCATCTAGTTTAATTTTTGAAAGATCCCTTGAAACCTTGTATGCATCTACCATAGATGCCCACAAGGTGTTTCTCGGGAAAGCATTTAGAGTGTACCTTATCAGGTCACGGTTTTCTACCTTGTGACTGATTGCGTGTAGTCCGTTCATTAGCTCCTAAATTCGGGTGTGGAGCTGAGCTGCCGTTTCATTGTCATTCATCTTGATCGTATACAACTTGTTCAGGAGGAGATCTCTCTTGCTGATCCGAGTGTCTGAAGTTCCTTCGTGTAGCTCGATCAGTTTCCCCCACAGCTCCTTGGCACTGTTGAATGGACCCACCCGCTTCAGCTCTTCTTTTGTTAAGCCGCATTGGAGGGTCTGGGTCGCCTTTGCATCAGCTTCAATCTTCCGTTTCAGAGCGGTGTCCCACTCTGTGTAGGTCTGAGGTACTCCTTCAGTATTCTTTGGAATCTCCAGTCCGGACTGGATGATAATCCACGTGTCCACCTGAGTTTTCAGGTGGACCTCCATTGAAAAGCGGTGGTCTTGCGGTGCTGAAGCCTTCTTGCATGACCATTTATCTGAAACAAAACAAAAAAGGCAAGAGATATCCCAAGACTTGGTCTTGGATTAGTAGTGCAGGAAGTAAAAGGAAAAAAAAATATTTGTCGAGGGGTGTTGCACCAACCTCGATTAAAAAAAATTCGAACGAAAAAAAAATTAAACAGATTTTGTAAAAATCCAAAAAATTCTCAAACTGGTGGTTGCAGCAATTTGTAGCTTCCCCGCTCTGATACCACTTGTTGGATCGAGAGACACGATAGAGGGGGGGGTGAATATCATAAAACGTTCGGATTCGTAAAGAGAATTAGCAGAGGAATTAATTAAATCAACACACACGCGAACACCAGGTTTTTTACTTGGTTCGGAGTCGCGGTCGGCTCCTACTCCAAGGCCCACGGTCGTTGACCGTTTACTGAGGGCAATTCTATATGTGCGCAAATATAGTTTACAAAATGTATTACAAGAATAGTATAGTAAACTTAAAAACAGCTCTTCGTTACCGACGTCCAGTGTAGATTGTATTTTCGGAGCAAGGGGACGTCGTCGGCGCTTGTATCTCGAGTCGGGAGGTTTTCGGAGCAGAGCGTGGGAGTAGAAGAGCGTGAATGTGTTGGATGAAATTGTTGTTGGAAGCCTTGGGGTCGAGGGCCTTTTTATAGCCCCTGGGGGCGCCCGAAACGTCGGGGGCGCCCCCCCATGTGTCATCTGATCCGAGCTCCTCTTGGTCAGCTCTGATCCCTTCAAACTCGGGATCAGACTTTGACAGGGGCGCCCGGGATGCTGGGGGCGCCCGGGTTGACTCGATCCGCTGGCTTCTCACTGGCTTGAAGTTGATCCACTTCGTTAGCTTGAGCTCAGGGAGCCCGGTCCATCCGGCGCCTGGGAGCACGGCGGCGCCCCGCCCATGAGCTGTCGAAGTGTAATTTGCTCCACTTCTTTTGTGTTCACCTTGGGGGCGCCCGGGATACTCCGGGCGCCCTACTCAGCTTCTGCCTTACTCCTTTAAGGCTCTTTGAGCTGCAGACACTCGTTCCTTTGGTCCTGCATCCAGGGTTAGTCCAAAATAACATAGAGCAATAATATGTTAGTTTTATACAGCGTTAGCTGTCTTGGTTCTGACTTTGGGTTTCCAAAATGGAGCCCTAGGTCGAACCAACGCCTACTGTTCCCTCGACGGGGAACGCGCCCTCACCTACTCCTCTTGAGAGAATTTACCTGATGCCAACCGGCTCCTCCGGTTGGACTTTTGCCCAGCAATCCTTCGCCAGGTGCCTAGCTGTCCTTCGCTAGGTCTTCAGTACCAAGCTGCCCTTCGCCTGGTGCCTAGCAGTCCTTCGCTAGGTCTTTGTACCCTGGCATTCCTTCGCCAGGTGCCTAGTAGTCCTTCGCTAGGGCTTTATATCCTGGCATTCCTTCGCCAGGTGCCTAGCAGTCCTTCGCTAGGGCTTTGCCTGCACACTTGAGCAACATGCTAGATAAGCATTATCTCTTAACTTTTGAACCCTTTTGCCATTATCAAAATACAGGTTCAACTTGGGTGCCTTCTGCACCAACAATTTTAAGTCATGCCTTTGATATTGCTTATATTGTTTTCACTTCATGATTGGCTATTGAATGCTATGATACTGCTATTGTGGGCACAATGGAAGGTTGATATATGTATATGTCTAGAGTTAAGGCATAAGAAGGGGGAGACTTTATCATCTTGAGGAGATATAAAGGAAAAGGGATTTGGAAACAATTCTAGGCTTGAAATGGGATAGGAAGGGCTTGGCAAACACAAAGAATCAAATGTGGGCTTAAGAGTTGATACAAATAATACATTTTTAAATGGATTGGAGTTTGTACCAAAAGTCGAGCATATTTGGTATTTTCATGAAACTATATTTTTCTAGGGTAGATTATATCCTAACAAATATGCTTGCAAAGTTTTACATTTTTTCAAATTCTGTGGAATTTTCTAGGGATTTCTAAAATTCGGCTGAAAATTTTAGAAATGGACTGTAACAGTCGACTGCCCTTGAACTGCTAATTCTGTGGGGTTGTGAATTTCACAGACCAGTCGACTGATGTAGGGGCAGTCGACTGGTCTGGCTGTTGGTTGATTTTTGAGGGGTTTTTCAGAAATAGGATGAGTTCTTTTTGACACTAGGGTTAGGGTTGCTTGGGGCAATCTTTTTGATTGTGTCAAAGGGGGAGAACTTGTTGTGTTAAGTTAGGTTTGACTTAATTTTGGTATTGTGGAAAATTGGAAATTATGTGGAGGGCATAGGTTAAGGGGGAGGTTGCCTCTTGTGTTTGCTATGTCTATAATTTTCAATTGTTGTTATTTTATCTAACATAAACATATTGCCACACATCAAAAAAGTGGAGATTGTTGGGGCAATCGACCCGAGTATGATCTGGAGGATCATGGGTTTTGATGTGTGTGTCAATATGGTTGAGTTAGAGTTTAATTGTGTTCTAATATGTGTATGTGAGTATGCAGGTTTGCAGGTACACATAAACTTGGTTGGATATCTTCAGGTACGGTGAAGGGTGGCATAGAGGCAAGCCGTGAGCTTGTGTGCGCATCCGAGGGACCATGGACGAAACAGGGATGATGAGCCGAGGGAAGCGGACTTAGAGGCGTATGTGAAGGATGGCATGGAGGCAAGCCGTGGGCTTACGTGCGTATCTGAGGGACAGGGGCCAAAGTCGAAGAGGGCTTGAAGGCAACAGATCAAGGTTGCTGGAGCAGGGACAATGAGCCGAGGGACGCGGACTTCGAGGCATGCGTGAAGGATGCTATGGAGGCAAGCCGAGGGCTTGTGTGCGCATCTGAGGGACGGGAGCCGAAGACGAAGAGGGCATGAAGGCAACAGATCGAGGCTGCTAGATGAAGAGTCAACCAGGTCGTTAGGGTTCGAGTGTTGAGGGATTGTACTCGGGAACTAAGCCGGGAGGGTTCGAGTGCGAAGAGAAATGTACTCGGGAAGGGTAACCCTAGGCTTAGGGAAGAACCAGTCGACTGCCCCTGGGACAGTCGACTGGTGTGGCCAGAATTCGAAAGGTCACGCTGTGAAATTCGAATTTGAGTAAGGCCAGTCGACTGCCCCTGGGGCAGTCGACTGGTAACGGCCACTTTCA
The DNA here is from genome assembly GCA_024364735.1 of Boesenbergia rotunda. Taxonomy (NCBI): domain Eukaryota; kingdom Viridiplantae; phylum Streptophyta; class Magnoliopsida; order Zingiberales; family Zingiberaceae; genus Boesenbergia; species Boesenbergia rotunda. The sequence goes on along the minus strand of JAGFNQ010002259.1, from coordinate 94,282 downwards.
GCCTCGAGCTCTATTTAAGGGAGCTCATTTAAGGCCTTTTCTTCTTGGCGAAACTTGCTTGGGTAAAGCTTGTTAGTAGCCTCTATTGTTCAGGTAGTGTCCAGAAGTTGTGGTGAGGATTCTCCACCCACAAGGAGTGACAAGAGCTAGCCGGAGGTGCTCTGGGGAATCATCCACCGAAGGATCGGGATCGTCCACCTTACGGACAACCGTGGAGTAAGTGTTTTATCTCCGAACCACGTAAATCGGTGTGTTCCTCTTAGTTTTAGTTTTAGTTTATGTTTATTCCACTTGTGCACTAACTTTGTAGGAAGAAAAATTGAAGAAAAGCTATTCATGCTCCCCTCTAACTTGACAGTCACGGTCCTAACATTGGACACATGTCGAAGTAACATGAATCTGCAAGACGAGCAAGTATTACTTGGACTAGGTGTGACGTAGTCAGCATAGTGGAGACTAACACATAGACCATGCCATTGACCAAGTGGGTATAAGATGAGTGAAAGGAATGAGGCATGACTAATTGTAACTACTGAAAGATTCAGAAGTGGTACCGGAATTAATTGTGATTTTTCGATCGATTAAGAATCATGATGTACTACTAGGTATTACTCATGATCGTTCCATAATTAATGGTTAATTATGGATGACCAACATAACCGAAAACCTATAAGGTTACACATACTACAAGTTTATCATAGAAACTTAAAACGAGTTTGAGAATTGAATTCTCAAGTCAAGAGAGAGACAATGTTTGGTTGGATAAAATGGAAAAGATAAATATAGAAAGATATTTATGGCAACGGAAGCACGGATAGGTCATACCTATTGTAGACTATATGAATTCATTATGGTTTAATAATAGGGGCACTTATGCTTCAGGTCCCAAACTTGATACTAAATTAGTGATTTGATACCAAACTTTTGAAAAGACTTTTATAGTCTTAAAGTTGGGCGTTTACCTTTTTTAGTCCCAAATTTTAAAAGTAACAATTTTAAAACCATGCAATGGGAGGGACCTTAAGTTTCTTTTTTTAAAAAATAATTGTGATTGAATACTATAACCCAATTGGGAAGGTGAACCCCAGAGGTTTTCAATTTTTAATATTTTTTTAGTTTGAACATTATAATTCAATTGGAAAGGTGAACCCTAGGAGTGTTCGATTTTTAATTTTTTAGCCTAATCACTATAACCCAATTGGAAAGGTAAATCCTAGAGTAAAACAAAAATAAAGCATTAATTTTGAGACTAAAAAAGTCCTTTTAAAAGCTTGGTGTTAGAATCACCCATTTAGTATCAATTTGGTACCCAAAATGTATTTTCCTCTTTAATAATAACCAAAAAGGGGTGGGTTCTAGTTTAGTTATAAACCAAGATGGTTTAATAATAAACCAAATGAGTTTGGTATGGTTTAATTATAAACTAAGATGGTTTAGTTTTGAACCAAACTTAATCTTAATGGTAATTGATCGGGTTGGTTTTGCTCATTGAGTTTGGGAGATAACTTGTTCCCCAAGTCATATATGTTGGGGAAATCGGCCCAAGTATGATCATGTGGATCATGGTTTTGATGTGTGTAGGTCAATATGATTAAGTTAGGTTGTTATGTTGGCTTGATATGTGTGTTTGAGTCTTGCAGGACTTGGTGAATCACACATGGAGTACGCACCCAAGGGACGAGAGCCAGAAGAAGAGGAATCCAAGGGCAAGCCGGGGGAGTAGGCTTCAAGGGCATACGTGAAGGATGGCATAGAGACAAGCCGAGGGCTTGTGTGCGCATCTGAGGGACTAGAGCCGGAGGAAGAGAACTTCAAGAGGCAAGCCAAGGGAGTGGACATCAAGGCATACGCGAAGGGTGGTCTTCGGAGTGAGTGTGAGTGGAAATGTACTCGGGGCAGTCGACTGCGGTTGGGGCAGTCGACTGCCAAACCTCACAGAAAGACCAGTCGACTGCGGTTGGGGCAGTCGACTGCCAAACCTCACAGAAAGACCAGTCGACTGGTCTGGGACCAGTTGACTGATCAGGTTGAAAAACTAGCCGTTGGCTAGCTGTTTAGCTTGGACCAGTCAACTGCCCCAAGTGCAGTCAACTGGCGTTGGGCTGGGCTGCTTAAGGAGCAGTCCTCTACTCTATTTAAAGGGAGATTTTTGAGCAGGTTAGAGTCACGGTTCTAGAGAGTAGAATCTTGTTGTTAGTGCTCAAAGTCTCAATCTCTTCTTCTCACTTTCATTTCTACTTTGTAAAGAGGAAGAGGGCAATCTTGTGAAGGTTTCTCCACCTTGAAGGAGACATTCAGAGTGGAGCTCGTGCATGTGGTGTGGATCCTTGGACTAGTCACCTCTCAGAGGTGGATACTAAGTAAATCAGGGGGTTAGCATTGTTCTTTTTGTTTTTATTGACTTTGTTCTTGTGTTTAGCTAACATATTTGTAGACAAAATTGAAAGAAAGCTATTCACCCCCCTCTCTCTAGCTTAACGCCACGATCCTAACAAGTGGTATCAGAGCCGGTTCGTTTTGGTAGAACTCACCGTCGACCGGAGCATCAAAATGGCGTTTCAAGAAGGATATAGCACCGCACGACCACCTTTCTTTGATGACAACGATTTCGTGTATTGGAAAGGTAGAATGGAATATTATCTTATGAATGACATTGAAAATTGATGTAGCATTGTAGATGGATTCGAAATACCAATGAATGAGAGGAGAGAGCCTCTACCTATCAAGAATTGGACAAAAGAAATAATGAAGAAGGCACAAGCGAATGCAAAGGCTACAACAACTCTTCAATGTGGCCTCTCAAAAGAACAATTGAACAAGGTGGGACCGTTCAAGACTGCGAAAGATTTTTGGGAAAAGCTCATTGAGCTAAATGAAGGATCGAATGAATCGAGGAGGGCCAAGAAGGATCTCTTGGTGGCACAACTCCAATCTCTCACTATGAAGGCGAATGAAACCGTGAGTCAATTGTACGGTAGGGTCAAAGAGATCATCAATGAACTTCATGTCATAGGTGAGAAAAATGAAAAATAGGGATCTTGTGAGGTATGTACTTCAATCCTTCCCTAGAACTACTTTATGGGACTCAATGGTTAATGTCTACAAAGTATCTAGGGATCTCTCTTTGGTTAAGCTTGATGACTTATTTTGTGAATTTGAATTACATGAATAAGCTAATTTGTCTACTAAAGATAAGGGTGTAGCTTTTGTTGTAAAGAAAGAAAGAAAGAAAGAAGTAGAAGGACAAGAAAAAGACTTCATACTCATCATCCGATTCGGAAGAGTCTAGCACCTCAATGGATAGCGACCAAGAGGCATATATGGTAAGAAAAATGAGGAAAGATTTTAAAAGTTTTTCTAACAAATCTTATGGTAGGAAAAACTCAAGAAGTAAGGGCTAGACAAGAGAGATCATTTGCTACAATTGCAATGAAGAAGGGCATATGAAGAATGAATGTTCACTTTTGATGAAAAGGGAAGAAAAGAAGGAGGAGAAGAAGATGGATGAAAAGAAGAAATCAAAGGAAAAAAGACAAGAAGGCTACAAGTCTAAAGGCAACATGGGATGATCCTTCATCATCGGAGGAGGAAGAGCACCATGTGTCTCATTTTGCATTAATGGGAGTGGACAACCTAGCGTCATCCGAAGATGAAAAGAGCTCAAGTGACAATGAGGAAGGGAGCTCGAGTGAAGGGGGAGACCAATCATCGGATTCGGACATCTCAATAAGTGAGGTATACAAGCTACCCCATACTACACTTGTAAAAATTATCTCAAGTACTAATGATGATTTGTCTGATGCAAAAAAGGAAAATTAAGAGTTTAAAAAATAAGGTTTGCATGTTAGAGGAAAAATTAGCATCCATGACCATTAAGGATAATATGCATGATTCTTCTCCTAGCCTAAATAAGCCATCTTTAGAAAAAGAAAATAAGGAGTTAAGGGAAAAGGTAGAAAGTCTCACCAAGGCCCTTGGAAAGTTTCAAATTGGCTCAAAGAATCTTGATATGATTATTAATAGTCAAAGAACCATATACAACAAGGCCGGAATATGATATACACCCAAGACCAAGGAAGTTGCTTTTATTTCTCTTATGGGAAGGAAGGGTGCACCTAGGAAGCAAATTGTTAAAGGCAATGTAAAGAAGGCATGGGTCCCTAAGAAATATTTGAATGATGTTTGTGGATCTAGTGTATGAGTACCAAAAGCTTGTATTTTTCGTGTTGTTTAGGTAGAAGAAAAGAAGGACTCAAACATGTGGATAGTGGATAGCAGGTGCTCAAGACATATGACCGGTGATGTGAGAAAGTTTTCCACCATTAGCTACTTAAAAGATGGAATGGTGTCTTTTGGGAATAGTGGAAAGCTCAAGATTATAGGTAGAGGCACAATTGAGGTATCATCTACAATTACAATTCATAAAGTGCTTCTAATTAAGGACATGAAATTTAACTTGCTTAGTGTGAGTCAACTATGTAATGTCAGGTATAGAGTTGAGTTTCATGCAAGAAAATATTTGATTAGACATAATAGCTCCGAAAATGTCGTGTTAGAAGGATATAGGGAAGCAAATCTTTATTATCTTAATCTCTCTTATGCTTCTAACATTTCTACTAAGTGCTTCATATCAAAAGAAGAAAAGGGATGACTATGGCATAGAAGGCCTGGACACATCAACATGAAGAACATAGCAAGAGTGGCCAAGATGGAATTGGTGAAAGGACTACCAATGATCAAATATGAAAAGGATAAGATGTGTGATGCGTGCCAAGAAGGTAAGCAATCCAAGTCATCGCATAAAGGTAAAACTCTAACTAGCACTTCTTTACCATTGGAAGTAGATGAGAGTCCACTACCTTATGTTCTCTTTGGATCCACTACCTTCCCTTCAAGAGAACAATTGAAGCCCCACTACCTTTACCATAAGAGAACATAAAACAATCAAATTAACGAAACATTGCATGAATTTAAACTAGCCTAAGTTGAACAATTGAAGTAACAAAAATGATTGGGAAATTTCATCAAACACCTAATATGCGTCTACCAATCCAAGCCTAAAATATCGGATTTCAAACATAGGAGGTTAATGTCATTACAACTCAACAATAAACTCAACATTAATCAACACATCAACAATCACCACTCAACACAACAAAGAAATCACCCAACACATGGAGCTTCTCATGCGGATGGACAACGGTTGCGGATGGGACTCAGAAGCGGGTTGCCGGAGATGGAAGAACTCTCTTCTAACCCGAAGAGAACCCCTTTGCTCTCTTCCCTTCTATCCCAAAGGGAAGAGGTAGATGAAGATGATGAAGGGCTCCGGTGGTTGGCTACTTGCGTCGGGATGATGGTGTGAGAAGAAGCTTCGCGTCTCGGGTCTATTCCGCTTGCAGGGAGCTATTCGTAGGAGATGGAGAAGAGGGGAGGGAGAGGAGATGACCGGCCGACGGTGGTGAGATGGAAGTGGACCGCCGGCCCTTGGTGGCGATGGATGGAGAAGAGGGGCGGTTGTTGGTGAGGGAGAAGGTGTCGGGTTATTCCTTGTGCGATGGCGTGAGGGAGAAAGGGAAAGGGTTTCTTATTGGGTTTTTTGGATTTTGGGTTGAGGGTAGGAGTAAGAAAATTTAGATCTGAATCCAATAAAGGTTGTAATTGGGCTTAAGGATTGGATGATGTTGATAGACTTTTGGATGGGTTAGAGCTTTTCTCTTCTTGGATCCAAATTGGGTTGGATGAAATAATCCATCTTCATTTTAATTGAACCAAGCCTTCAAATTAGACCATGCTTAAATTGAACCAAGCTCCTCAACACTAGCATTGGGTCCAATTACTTTGATCCAAGCCTTGGTCCAAGGTTCATCTTTAATTCCCTTCAAAATCATGAAATAATGCCAAAATTTAGAGGAAATTATAATGAGCTCCAAAAATATATCCTAATCGTAAAATATGATATAAAACATGATTTAAACGTACGAGAGGATAAAAAGACTAAGTAAATGAGCAAATATAATGTCATAAAATGCTAGTTATCACACCCCCTACACTTAATTCTTGCATGTCTCGAGCAAGCAAACAAAACTAAAAGAAAATAAAATATCTCCCAAACATTACATCCCCTATCAATACTTTAAAAATAATAAAAGAAGGTTACTTAGGATCATCAAGTCTCAAGAATCGAAGTATTTATGGTTCCAATTCTCACATAAGTCAAAAGGTATAGTAATTTCAATCAACTTGAATAAACTAAGCATGACAAAAAACCTCACAAGATAGATATGTGCACTGATGCTCACAAAAATAACAAATATGGAAGTGGAGTTCTCTCAAAGCACGCATGACATTGCACTACCATATGCTTGCTTATTTTCTACTTCTCCACTACTATAACATAAGTACACTAATCAAGAGGTCTTTTTAATAACTAATGATGAAACCACGTGCTAACAAGAGAACAAGAAAGGTAGATAACAAAGAAGATCACAGAGAATATGAGAGTATTAGGGTAATCAACATGAGCATACAATCAAATAATATGCCAAAATAAAAAAAAATCACCAAAACATCCAACACTTAAAATTCTCCTTGCACATTCTCAATGCAATACACAACAACCACTTACAACATCTCTAAAAATGCATGTATGTATTAACAACTTAACTCTTGAGTTTCTCTCAATAACAATATCAAATGAGTATACATCAATTTTTTATGAGAATATTCCTTCTTGTTCCTCACTAACAAAATCCCAAATGCTTGAGAAATTTTTTTTCACTCTCTTAAATTTTTCATTCTTTTCTCACTCTTTTTTTCTTCTTTTTTTCACCTCTTTTTTTCCATTTCTCATCTTTATTTTTTTTCTTTATTTTTTCACTTTGAGTACATAGAGAGATTTTTTTTCAATAAGCATTCGTCCATACACACTTGTCTTCCCCCCACACTTAAAACTTACCTCAGACAATGTAACAAAGCGTGATAACATTTAAAACTCACAATAATAGAGGCTAATAATAGACCAATAAAAATGTAACTCATCGTGCAATCACCCCATGCTCTCATCACATGCTCAAGCAAAGAATAAGCTAATAAAGATATAACAGTGAGAATATAATGACAATGAGAAGATCTGACAAAGGAAAGACAATGAAACATGAAAGCAATAGGTGAAATGCTCACTAGTATCAATAGAAAAATAGATGAAAAACTAAGAGATCACAAGAAAGTTTGCCTCCATCATATTCATGTAAGCTTATGCTATTGTAATTTCAAAACGAATCAAAGCAAGTTCTAGAGTGTCAAGTATCACAAATGCTATCACACATAGGAGGATTAAGGATAAGCATCACAATATCCTCACTAGGTGAACAATACAATATCATGCTTAATCTAACAAGATAAAGTCCATCACCACAACAAATGACTAAATGTAATTAATGTCCCCAAGCATACCAAGGAAACCAAAACTCAATAGTCAGACTTAACCATCTTTTACGAGTCTCAAAGCATAATAAAGGGACATGTAGTGTAACGATCCGGAAAATTCTCTTAATATTTTCTGAAAATATTGAGCATGTCTAGATAATTTTCCAAAGGACCTAGAGGTATTAATACGAACTTTGGCATAGAAAATCCATGTTTTCTCATTTAAATTGAGAAAACTAAGTACTAATGGGCCTTATGTGGGCTTTTTAGTACCATGATTATAGGTGGATTTTAGGTAATAATTAGTATAAATATAAATAGGGTTTAATTAGGCATATTAGCATGATTATGGGTAAGTCTTAGCCTAATTTTTCCTATTTTAATGAAGAAATTAGGTACTAATGAGCTTTAAATGGGCTCCAAAAATGGGTATTGATTAGGTAAAATTAATATAAATATAAAAGAATTTTATTTAGGAATATTAGCATAATTATGGGTGATTTTAGGGGGATTTTCGGAATTTAGGAAAAATAAAAATAATAAAATAAATGAAATAAAAATAAAATAAAAATAAAGGTGTATGAGCCAAGGATTGAACCTTGGACCTCTAGTACAACCATGCATGCTTTAACCAACTCACCTAGCAAGGGATTTCTATTGGGAAATGAAATAGAGTTTGGCTAAGGCTTAGGGGAAGATGAGGGGTCATGAGGAGACTCTTCATTTGCCTCCTTAAAGGGGCTATAAAGAGAGGGTTTGGGGGGTTACTTCTCTTCTTCCATCAAGTCACCTTCTCCCCTCCTCCTTCTTCATTCTATCCGAACACCAAGAAGGGGTTTTCCCTTGGAAAAACTCCACATCTCCAAGATCTAGGTTCCTTCCAAGACAACAAGGGCAAGGAGGGATCAAGGGTCAAGAGCTCTACAAGTTCCTTCTCTTTTAAGGTCTAAAAATCAAGAAATCCCAATGTAAGACTCCCTCACTTGTGGTATATTAGTTCTTTATGATTTTCTATGATTTTTAGCATATTATAAAGGTTGGTTTGAGATTTAAGTTGAAAGGAGAGAAAATCAAGAACCCTAGCCTAAGGGGGTTTCGGCCCTAGCATTTTTGGGTCCATGATGATGCTATAAATCTTAGTTATGTTTTCTAATATGCTCTCATGATGTTTAGAGATTTAAATATAATTTTTGGGAATTTTTGGGGTACCCTAGGATCCCCTAGGGTTTCGGCCACCCCATGAACTCATGGGTAGGGTTGATCCCAAACCCTCAAGCATGTGTGTTGTGTATTATCATGATATAAGGGAGATTGAGGGTGACTTATGTGACCTTTTACAAGGCTTTGTGACCCCACAAGATTCGGCCAAGTTGGATGGTAGGGCAAAAGTTAGGGCTTTCCCCAAGTAAGGGCTCTAATAGCCCCTATGGTATGTTATGGTTGGTGTTTAATGGTTGATTGGGGATTTTAATGGAATTTTTCCATGCACCCATGCCCTTGTAGGTTTCGGCCAGTCCTAGGAAAGGGGGCTAAGGATTAGGGTTAACCCTAATCATGAGCCCTAAGGGCTCCTTATGGTCTTATAGGCAATGTATGGATGTTCCTTTACCTTGTGCTATCTTATATGCTTATGGGAATGATGGAAACCTTCCATGTAGGTTTCAGCCAAGGCCAGGTAATTAGGGTTTGATGGAGTTAAGGTTTGAAGAATGATGGTTTATGGTTCATTATGAAGAATACATAAGGGTTCAAGCATGTGGTAGGAATTTAAGTTACCTATAACCCTAACCTTAAGTACCATGTTGATGTGTGTATGCTTATGATTTGGATGCCATGCCTAATAGGGTTATTTATGAATGTCTTATGTTCCATGTCATGCACTTGGATAGTAGGAATCATGTTTATGGAAGTCCTGCCTATGAATACTTATCTTATGTTAAGAACCATGTGATGTTATATGCTTACGCTATGTTAAGAACCATGCTATGTTATATGTTCATGCTATGTTAAGAACCATGCTATGTTATATGTTCAAGCCATGTTAAGAACCATGTTATGTTATATGCTTATGCTATGTTAAGAACCATGCTATGTTATATGTTCATGCTATGTTAAGAACCATGCTATGTTATGTGTTCATGCTATGTTAAGAACCATGCAATGTTATATGTTCATGTTATGTTAAGAACCATGTTATGTTATGTTTATGATAAGAATGACGCATGCCACGTTGTTAAGAATAATGATGCATGCCATGTTATGAATAATGATGCAAGCCATGTTAATGAATAATGATGCATGCCATGTTATGAATAATGATGCATGCCATGTTATGAATGAAGATGCATGCCATGTTTATGAAGAAAGATAATGCTCATGCCTTCCAGGCATCATGATGGACAAGCATGTTTTAAGTCATGCTTCATGTAACCAAGTTATGCCATGTTTAAATATGCCATGAATGTCTTATGAATGATGAAGCATGTAAAGTATTTTACTTTATGAATGGGGCTTGTACCAGACCGAAGTATGAGTCCAAGGGATGGGCACCTTAAGAACGCCCAGGTTCTGGACTACCGAAGCTGTCCACGGTTCTGGCACTATCGAAGCTGTGCAACAGGGATGGGCACCTTAAGAACGCCCCGGTTTGAGGACTACCGACTATGCTGTCCTTACCCTAGTAGGTCGAGGCTAGCTACCTTGTATTTACTTAGGGATGCGTGCCATGATGTATGTATGTGGTACAAGCCGGGGACCCCAACAATGTGATGATTATGTTTAAGTATTTTAAAAAAAAAGTATGTTTTTAAAAGTTAAGCATCCTTATATATATACATATGCATTCCATCCATGCATTCATCCCAGTTATGCATTATACCATGATAATGATGTTTATGTTTATGCTTCATGTTAAGAAATGTGTATGATAGTAAATGTTTTATGTCATGATTATGTTAAGAAGATGTCCATATGCTATGATGGAAAACATGCTTATGTTATGTCATATAGGTTGGTTTATACCTTATGATTATGTCTATACCATGTTCCATGCCATGTTTATACCATGTCTAATTGTGATTTATGCTTATGATTATGTCTATTTATGGTTATGTTTATACCATGTTCCATGCCATGTTAAGAATGTCTAGTTATGATATAGTTTATGCCATGCTTTATGCCATGATAGAAATGTTTAATTATGTTATGATTATGCTATGTATCATGCCATGTTAAGTTTAAGTAGGGTTATGTTTATGCTTCATGTTTATGATTAAATGATGATCATGTTTCATATGCTTATGAATAATGACGAACGGTTTTAGTGAGTAGGAAAGAGTCTTACTAAGCCTGTGTGCTTATAGTCTTCTTTCCTTATACCGCAGATCATGCAAGGGGACAGTGAGGAAGCAGCAGGAGGGCAAGAACAAATGTGTGTGATAGTGACTTGGCCCAGGAAATCATATGTTTACCGTTTATGCTAGAACATTACTTTTGACATCTCTATGCTCGAATAATGACTCATGGAACTTCATGATATGATGTAAAGCATGATATGATAAGATGTTTAAGTATGAAGTCAATATGCCAAGTTTCCATGTCACTATGTTAAGAATGGCAATAGGGGGCATGTAAGTGTAAAGTTAAAGTTATTCCGCTGCAGTATGATGTTACATGCCCTAAGTATGTTAGCGTAACGCTGCTTTATGAAAAAAAAAGTGGGTGTTACATGTAGGGAGATACAACTAGAAATCAAGCAAGGTTTATTCAAGACCAAACAAAATACAGAATGAGGAAGCAAAGTATGAATGCAAAGTATGAAAGCAAACAAACATGCAAGTATAAACATAAAGAAAAATAAGAAAAGGAACAAACTCCCCTTTATTCTAGGCGGTTGGAGTCAGTTAAGGAGTAGCATCCATCCCGGTAGTGGTGTGGTTTGGGTGGTTGAGAGAGCTATCCTCGCGTGATCAATATCATAGTGCTCTACTCCCTCCCTCATCAACTTCGCATAAGTATGTTCCGGTGGTCGGAGACGATTAAGATGCAAAATTCACTCTCGGGGTGCTTTGCTACAAGTCAAAGTAAACTCAACTCCTCCCACTATATATTCTTTGGAAGTCCTTCCGGGAGGTTGGAGGCTATTTAGTTGGAGCACCCATTCTAGAAGCCGACGACACCCTACAAAACCATGAAAAGAAAATATCTCCCGCACACATGTAGGATAAGAAAGAAATGAAATACAAACAATCTCTACATAGAATGTATCAAGAAATGCATCACATCCAATAACATCAACCTTATGTACCTCTATGAATTTTTCTAAAAAATTAGGAGAAATACTTACCTTTTCTTGCTGAGAAATACTGAATGTTCAACCAGAGTGGATGTAACTATGGCCTCCTCCTGGTCAGGTAAAGGCTCCACCACAGGTACAGGTGCTGGTGGAAATACAACTAAAAGAGGTGATTCTTGGGTCCTTGCTCCCACCATGCAAGTCCCTACACTTTCATGTCTATCCTCTGAATCTTCTGATATGCCAATCAATATAGGTGATCCCTGGGGCTCAGTGCAATCCCCTACACCTAAAGAATCATCTCCAACTGAGAGTGAATCTGATATAATCTTCAAATCAGCTGCCTCTACTGATAATGCATCCTTGAATCCTTGAGCCTGCATCTGACTGATGGTGGATGATATCTATCCAATTTGTCACTCTATGTTCTGAATGGAAGCATCGGTCCTACTCTGATACTGTCTATAGTCTCCCTGATGCTGCTGAAATTGAGTGCTAAATTGCTAAAAATTCCTCTCATTTTGTTGCTGCAACTGAGCGTTAAGCTGAGCAATAAGCTGTTGAAAACTCCTCACATTTTGTTGCTGAAAATGAGTGAAAAAGGGCTCCAAAGTGAGTGGAAACTCCAGTTTTTGTTGCTGAACTGGTGGGACTCTTGGCGGAGGATCATCCTGGAATGTCTGTAAGTTCTGATATGCTGGATATTGCTCAGTAAATTGACTTTGTGTATCCTCATACCTGAAATATGACTGATCCCCCCAATTAGAATTGTAGGAATTAGAAAATGAGTTATACCTATCTGACTGTTGAGGTTGGAAGTATCCATACTGCTGTGGAATCTGTTGGGGTTGAAAGTACTGAGTCGGGTAATTCCCCAATCATAATTATAGGTGCTAGGAGCTAGATCATAGGTATCTTGATATTGAGGTTGGGAATGTTAGTGATATGAGAAAAGTGTCCTAAGGTAATCGCCTTATGATTGTAATCATTTATTTTAATAAATGAATATTCACTATTTGAGTATACATGTTTATGTATTTGATTGAGATCTTAAACTCATTTACTGAATGTCCGCAATACAATTCGCAGCATGAGAGAATTTGTGATAAATTCACAACTAGTGATTATCTTTACATGTGCAATTGTGAAGTATTGAAATTGTCCCTAGTCGATGAATTGATAAAAACAGACACTATCAATTCTGTTGAGACTAGCATGTGTTATTCTCTAATCAGCTGATTCTCACTGGCTGGTGACATTGGGATGTTCGGAGATAAACATGAATGCTAGTTAAGGGAACTAGTTCATTGGAGTGACTGGCTGTAAAACTTCATATGGTAGTCTACATATAGATATGTCAGTGAAATTCTTACTGCAGCTTAAGTGCGATGTTCCTTTGACTTGCGATGTTCAAGTCATCTTGGTCATGGAGACTTATACTTTGACATCTTAAGCAAGTACCTCCAAGGAGGTGTGGACCCAGGATGATTGGGTATAAGCCGAAGTGCCCGAAGATGTTTGAACAGCCTACAAAGGATTCACCACTCCTTGCGAGGAGATGTATACCCAAGGCCTATCGTCAGATTGTTACTCAAAGCCTCTGGCCAGAGCATAACATGTTCAGAGTATGAATCTCTTAGATACATGATAGTAATTAGAATCCGTGGGACGAGAAAACATTACTTGGGCTAGGTGTGACGTAGTCAACCTAGTGGGGACTGACACACATAGACCATGTCTTGAACCAAGTGGGTATAAGATGGTGAAGGGAATGGGGCACGATTCATTATAGTTGATGAAGGGTTTCAGAATTGTTTTTGAGGTCAACCGTTGATCTTTCGATTAATTGGGGATCATTATGTACCACTAGGTGCCACTCATGATCGTTCTATAATTGGTTAATTATAGACGGCCAACATAAATCGAAAGCCTATTTAGTCACACGCACTACGAGTAATCCGAGGGATTTAAAACGAGTTGAAAATTGGATTTTCCAATCAAGAGAGATTAGGTTTGGTTGAGCCAAACGATAAGTCGAATCTGAATTTTTCAGACACGCATCGGAAGCGTAAAATGACTAAGTCTTTTGAAGACTTAATAGATGAATTAAATGAGTTTAATGCATTGGGGCGTGGCCTAGATAGGCCGGCCAAAGAGGGTCCCCACCCTCTTTGCTTGGCCGGCCACAACAAAGGGAGGGAACCAAATTGTTTGGTTCAATTTATAAAATAAATCAAGTGTGGTTTGTTTTATAAAATTATGGATGATATAAATTTTTTATATAAACCAAGGTTTGGTTTATTTTTCATGGAAATTAAAATGAACCATGGATTGATTTATTTTATTTTATAAAATCAATCATGGATTGATTTACCATGATAAAGAAATTTATATAAAGAAATTTATATAAAATTTATTTTTCATGGAAATTAAAATGAACCATGGATTGGTTTATTTTATTTTATAAAATCAATGATGGATTGATTTACCATGATAAAGAAATTTATATAAAGAAATTTATATAAAGAAATTTATTTTTCATGAAAATTAAAATGAACCATGGATTGATTTATTTTATTTTATAAAATCAATCATGGATTGGTTTACCATGATAATGAAATTTATATAAAGAAATTTATATGATAAATTTCTTATGAAAATTTATTCCATAAGAAAAAAGAAACTTGGTTGATTTTTATCATGAATTAAAATATGATTTTAACCATGATATAAAATCAAGACTTGGCATGATGGAATAAGTTATAGAAAATTTATATGATAAATTTCTTATGAAAATTTATTCCATAAGAAAAAAAAGACTTGGCGGTTGAGAGACCACTATATAAAGGACCCAAGGCAAGGCTTGGATATTATTCGAAATAATCAAAGTATTCTTGCTTGGGCTCTCTCCCTCTCCTCCCTTCTTTCTCTTGGCCGGCCTCTCCCTTCTTCTCCCTTCTTCTTGCCATGAGCACAAGGAGAAGCACCGAGGCGACGAAGTTCTTCCGTTAGGACGATCTTCCTCTCCGGCCCTCATCACCTTGGGATTGGGCGCAAGTCATCTTCCTCCTCCTCGCCGGAATTGTGATTCCGGCGAACCTTAGTGGTGAGTTTTTCCGATGTGATTACTTCTCTCTTGGTTTTTCTTGTCGCGTTCTCGGGGAATCTAGTAGTTCTCGAGAACACGAAACTCGTGACTTTGCGAAGTCATCCCGAAGATACTCGGCATGGGCGCGAATAGAGGCGGAGCTTCCGAGGGACGCTTACGGTTGAATCTCGTCCCTTCCTTCGAGTTACGCGAGGTAACAAGTAAATTAGTTTATGTTTCTATAAAATTTTAAATATATGATCATGTTTACACAACATAAGGTTGCATGCTTAGATGTGTGGTTAAATAATTTGAGAAATTATTTATGCTAAATCTTCCACTGCACGTAATGAATTTTAAAATTACGAACCTGCATCCATGTCAACATGCACCCGGTCCCAACAGTGGTATCAGAGCCGGTTAGTGTTTGACATAATCATATAATTGTTTTACGGAAAACTTTGTCATGATCTCAATTTTGAAAAAAATTTCAATTATGAAAACTTTCCAATTATGGTAAATTTTAGATTTAGGAATTTCAAAGTTTGGAAATCCTCATGAAATTTCGCAAACTTTTGAAATATCCCTGTTTCTGTAATTTTATGATAATTGTGAAAACTTTCTAATTTTGGAAACTTTCCAATTTTGGAAATTTCTTATTTTTGGAAATTTTCTAATTTTGGAAATACGTAAGTTTTCTTTGTACCAGAAACATACAATTATTCTGAAATTTTTTTATTTTTGGAAACTTTCCATTTATGGAAAGCTCGCAATTTTAGACACTTTCTTTCCATTTATGGAAAGCTCGTAAGGCTTACAATTAAATTTCCTAAAATGAATTTAAATTGTCAAATGTTTAATTTGGCTTGAGCCTCGGGGAGCCGTCCAAATTAAGTTATTTATTGATATTAATTTTCCATAAATAAAATATGTGATCAAATCTTGGAAATTTTTGAGGTGATTCTAAAAACGATAATTTCCTTATTTGATTTATGAGGTGATACTCTTACATATTATTGTCTCCAAAATTAATTAGAAAAATTGTTTTCTGTAGAGTATACACTACAACAAATATGTCTTTTCGCAGCGCGCAATAATTGTATTCGCAGCGCGCATCGAATGCTGCATAACTCCAAGCTGTTAAAAGTCATAACATTTCGGCAGCGTGCAGCTGCGCGCTCCGGATAAGTTGCATCCACAGTGCGCAGCTACACACTGCGGATAAGTGGATCCGCAGCACACGAATATACACTACGGATAATTACATCCGCAGCGAGTGGCTGCGCGCTGCGGATATGTGCATCCGCAAATAAGCGCAGCGCGCGGCCGACCACTGCGGATGTACATATCCGCAGTGTATATTTGTACGCTGCGGATACTAATATATTCCATTTAATTATAATCTCACATATACACATCTTACAAAATTTGATAATACAATTAATATACCACATCACATCTCTCAATTAACAACATCCAAAACTAAAATATTTATATCATAATTAATCATCAACACCACACTTTACCAAAATAGCATTTCATTTACTAGCAAAAACCATTACAAATTAGTCATAAGTCTAAAATAACTGAGTAGCAAAAAAAAATACAAACTAGTCATAAGTCTAAAGTAAGTAACTCGGTCAAAAACTATAAACTTAGATAACCAAGCAACTGTGCTTCCTATTGCATCTTCGAGAAACAACATTTCATCATTTGATCGAATGAGGTCCAGCTTGTTCACAAACACTCTATCAATCCAAACTTTCCAACAAGCTCCACCAAGAGGAACGTGATGCACTTTTACTTTGGGATCTGTGGATGCAATTCGACCTTCTGCAACAACTCCGTCAATACTCCAATGAAGCAGCTTACATGATGCGAACCCAAAGAGAATAAGTCTCAAGAACACACAACAAATGGAAGAAAGAGGGAAAGATAGTCTAAATCGAAAAGATGGAGAATAGAAGAAAGAAACCTTGACCCAATGCTTAAGGAAGCACGAACCTTGGTATAGAAGAAGAAGAAAAGAGACGCCACAACCTTGGGATGGAGGTTGATAAGTCTTGAACGCCACAAGGGAATGCCTTGATAAGTTCTAGTTCAATGAAGAACCAACAAGTGAGAGCCTCACCATGTAGTAGATTGAATAAGCCAAAAGTTCCATGTTGTGGCCGCCACCCCATATATTTATAGCTATAGGGTGACCTAAAAACCCTAAAAGGCCAAAAGGAAGCCCATTTAGTAAAGGCCTATATAGACTACATAGGCCTATTGAGCTCTTGGCACCATTACAACCCAAATAAAGCTAGAAATTGGGCCTAAATTGAACCTACAAAATTAAAATATCCTTCTTACATAGACAAGAGACTAAGGATACTAATTAAGCTCATCTAAGGCTTGAATTAGGTTGACTAAGCCGTAAGACTTGCTCTTGGTCAAACCTTCTTCAATGGTCGCTTTGGCTTTCACATCTTCAATTAGCACGTTAAGTGCTTCTTTCATCTTTTTAGCCTTAGCCCTTGTAATTGGGCCCCCTTTGATGCATAATGGATCAACAACTTCTAGAGTGGGTTGAGCATGATCCATATCGTTAGCTTGTTGGGCAACTTGTTCACTTCCTTTGTCTCCATCATTCCCCCTCTCCTCAAAAGGATTCGTCCTCGAATCTTGATTACCTACATCAAAGGGAGAGAGATCAGAAACATTAAATGTGGAACTCACATTATACTCACCCGGCAAGTCAAGCTTGTAGGCATTATCATTGATTCGCGCCACCACTTGAAATGGTCCATCTCCTCTTGGATGCAACTTAGTACGACGTTTAGCAGGAAATCTCTCCTTTCTCATATGAACCCAAACCCAATCACCGGGTTCAAAGATCATTTTCTTTCGTCCCTTGTTGGCTTGCGTAGCATATTGTTCAGTCTTCTTTTCAATTTGCATCCTTACTTTCTCGTGCATTTGTTTCACAAATTCAGCTTTCTTAGTACCATCCAAACTAGCATGCTCAGAGATAGGCAAAGGTGATAAATCCAAAGGAGTTAGCGGATTGAAACCATATACTACTTCAAAAGGTGAACACTTTGTAGCAGAATGTATAGATCTATTATATGCAAATTCAACATGTGGTAAGCAATCTTCCCAACCCTTTAAATTCTTTTGAATGATAGCTCTTAATAAAGTAGCTAAGGTTCGATTTACTACCTCAGTTTGTCCATCTGTTTGTGGATGACACGTTGTAGAAAACAATAACTTTGTTCCCAACTTGCCCCATAGCGTCTTCCAAAAGTAGCTTAGAAACTTTGCATCACGATCTGAAACTATGCTTTTCGGCACTCCATGAAGTCGCACAATGTCCCTAAAAAAAAGATCAGCAATATGGTTAGCATCATCTGTTTTCTTACAAGGAATAAAATGAGCCATTTTGGAAAATCTGTCTACGACCACGAAAATAGAATCCATACCACGTTTTGACCTTGGTAATCCTACAATAAAGTCCATAGAAATATCAACCCAAGGTTCACTAGGAATTGGTAGAGGCGTATACAACCCATGAGGTAAAGATTTAGATTTTGCTTGCCTACATGTGATACACTTCTCACAAAATTTTACAACATCTCCTTTCATATGTGGCCAAAAGAAATGCTCCAACAAAACATCAAGTGTTTTTCGCACTCCAAAATGTCCCATTAGTCCCCCACCATGGGCTTCTTGGACTAATAATTCCCGCAATGAACAGTTAGGCACACATAACCTATTAACTCTAAATAGAAATCCCTCATGCCTATAAAACTTCCCAAATGCAGCATGCTCACAAACTTCAAATACATTTCCAAAGTCGGGATCTTTAGAATATAGATCTTTAATGTATTCAAATCCTAACAATTTAGTGTTCAAAGTAGAGAGCAAGGTATACCTTCGAGATAAAGCATCTGCAACAGTATTTTCCATACCTCGTTTATACTTGATCACATAAGGAAATGATTCAATGAACTCCACCCATTTCGCATGACGTCGATTCAACTTACTTTGGCTCTTCAAGTGCTTCAATGATTCATGATCAGTGTGAATGACAAACTCTTTGGGCCACAAGTAGTGCTGCCAAGTCTCTAAAGCCCTCACCAAAGCATACATCTCTTTGTCATAAGTGGGGTAGTTCAAAGCTGCTCCACTCAATTTCTCACTAAAATAAGCAAGGGGTCGACCTTCTTGTATTAGTACAGCTCCAATACCTATTCCTGATGCATCACACTCAATTTCAAAAGTTTTAGCAAAGTTAGGTAATGCAAGTAAAGGTGCAGAACTTAATTTCTCCTTAAGTGAATTGAAGGCAGAATCCTGTTCACTATCCCAATGAAATCCAACATTCTTTTTAACAATTTCAGTCAACGGTGCAGCTAAAGTGCTAAAATTCTTAACAAACCTTCTGTAGAAACTTGCCAAACCATGGAAGCTACGTACCTCAGTTATTGTTTTTGGTGTTGGCCATTCACGAATAGCCTTAACCTTCTTCTCATCAACTGCTATTCCGTTAGCACTAACAATATAACCAAGAAACTCAATTTGATTAGTGCAAAAAGAACATTTTTGAAGGTTAGCATACAACTTTTCATTTCGCAAAACAATTAGAACATTTTGTAAATGTTGTAAATGCTCCTCTAAATTTTTGCTATAAATCAAGATGTCATCAAAATATACTACGACAAAATTTCCAATAAAAGCACGCAAAATGTGGTTCATTAACCTCATGAAAGTACTAGGTGCATTAGTAAGCCCAAAGGGCATTACTAACCATTCGTACAAACCATACCTAGTCTTAAATGCAGTTTTCCATTCGTCTCCCTCACGCATGCGAATTTGATGATAGCCCGACTTCAAATCAATTTTAGAGAAAATGCAAGAGCCATGTAGTTCATCTAGCATATCATCTAATCTAGGAATAGGATGACGATACTTTACCGTGATCTTGTTGATAGCTCTACAATCAACGCACATTCTCCAAGTTCCATCCTTCTTTGGTACTAGCAAAACGGGGACAGCACATGGACTCAAGCTTTCTCGGATGTACCCTTTTTTCATCAACTCCTCAACTTGCCTTTGAAGTTCTTTTATCTCGGCAGGGTTACACCTATAGGCTGGCCGATTAGGAATGGCGGCTCCAGGGATGAAATCAATTTGGTGCTCTATTCCTCTAAGTGGTGGCAGTCCATCAGGAACCTCATCAGGAAATACATCATCAAATTCCTGCAAAAGAGATTTAACAACACTAGGCAAAGTAGGGTTAAGATCGTTAGTGTTAAAATCGGCCTCCTTGTACAAAAGTACAATTATTGGCTGTGAAGCATAAAACGCTCTCTTAACCTCTCTTTCTTTTGCATAAAAGCTCCCTTTTTTCCTCTCTTGCTCTTGAATTTCCTTTCCTCTTTCATTCTTTTTTCCACTCATCTCATCCTCACCTTTTCTTTTTTCACACTCTTTTTCTTTTCCATTCTTTTTCTTTTCTCATTTTCTTTTTTCTCACACTCTTTTCTTTTTTCACTCTCATTTTTGATCCTCAATTGATCTTCATATACTTGCTTAGGAGTCAATGGTACAAGAGTTACATGTTTACCATGCATCATAAAAGAATACTTATTTTTAAACCCATCATGCATGACCTTCCTATCAAATTGCCATGGTCTACCTAAAAGTAAATGACTCGCATGCATTGGCACTACATCACAAAGTATCTCATCATGATATCTACCAATGGAAAATGAAACCAACACTTGCTTGTTGACCTTGACTTCCCCGCAATCATTCAACCATTGTAGTTTATAAGGTCTAGGATGCTTAGTGGTAGGTAAGCATAATTTTTCAACCAAAATAGTACTAGCAACATTAGTGCAACTTCCCCCATCTATAATCATACTACATACCTTGTCTTTGATGTGGCAACGGGTATGAAATATGTTGTCTCGTTGTTCTTCATTATCTTCTTTCACTTGCACATTTAGAGCACGCCTAGTGACAAGGGCTTCACCTTCAACGGGATACTCTTCATCACTTTCCAATAATGCGGGCAAGACACTATCATCTTCGGACTCACTTTCGGTTTCGATGTCACCATTGTCTTTCAAAATCATAATTCTTTTGTTTGGGCATTGTGATGCGATATGTCCCCTTCCCAAGCACTTAAAGCATTTAATATCTCTATTTCTTGAAGGTTGGAGGGGTTCCTTTCCCTTGACCAATGGAGAGCTTGCATCTTTATTCTTTGAAAAATCGGGCTTTTTCTTTGATTCAACTTTATCATCTCTTTTGTTCCAACTAGATTTCCAAGTTGACGAATGAGAACTTTGCCCCCCATGCTTGTTTGACCCCTTCCTTTTGAGTTGTCTTTCAACTTTCATGGACATATGCACCATGTCTTCAAGCTCCACATAATGTTGCAACTCTACTACATTTGCAATTTCTTGATTTAACCCTTGTAAAAATCGTGCCATGGTTGCTTCTCGATCCTCCTCCACATTGGCTCGAATCATTGCAATTTCCATCTCTTTGTGGTATTCCTCCACAGTCTTGGATCCTTGTGTGAGACTTTGTAACCGTTGATACAAATCCCGATAATAATGTGTTGGAATGAATCTCTTTCTCATAATAGTCTTCATCTCCTCCCAACTGCCAACGGGTCTCTCTTTATTTCTTCTCCTGCTTAGAATGATTTGATCCCACCAAATAATTGCATAATCCACAAATTCAACGGCAGCGAGTTTTACCTTCTTTTCTTCAGAATAGTTGTGACAATCAAATACTAATTCCACTTTCTTTTCCCACTCCAAATAGGCTTCAGGATCACTTTTGCCTTGAAATGAAGGAATCTTCATCTTGATATTTCCCAAGTTTCTATCCACATGATCATTCATTCTTC
This sequence comes from Boesenbergia rotunda, assembly GCA_024364735.1. Lineage (NCBI taxonomy): Eukaryota > Viridiplantae > Streptophyta > Magnoliopsida > Zingiberales > Zingiberaceae > Boesenbergia > Boesenbergia rotunda. Next base: position 72,562 of record JAGFNQ010002259.1, on the reverse strand, counting down.
CTCTTCTACCACCAACTCGAGCATGATCTGATCTGCCACTTGAAGCTCTATCATCAATGTCCTCAGATACGCCATCATCATCATCATCCTGGTCACCACGGTTATATGGTCTAGCACTTCGTGAAGGAACTCTACCAACTTGGCTAGGTCGCAATCTTGCAATTACAGCATCTTGTTTTTCTAATCTGTCCATAATCTGACTAAAACGGATTTCCATGCGTTCCAAGTGTTGTCTCAAAGCACGTTGATCAAGGGACTCTCTAGGTCTTGCTTCTTCTCCACTTGTCGCCATTGAACAACCTGTTTCACTCAAACACTCTAACTCACGAATGTTAGCTCTTTAAAGAACTTGAACCTAGAATTGAGGCAAATACCTTGTAAGCGTTCGTGGACTATCAATATTCCCAAGGGTGTAACGATAAAGTATAGGAATTAAAGACAAAAGTGCAAATTGCAGAATTGAAAAACTGAAGTGCTGAAAGGAAATTTGCCAGAATTGAATCTAGGCAAAATTGAAGATAATGCGGAAATGAAAGATAGCAAACGTGAATTAAAGAGCTGAAAGAAAAGTCGCCAGAACTTAATCTAGGCTGCCAGAATTGAATCTAGGCAACTTAAAGGAAATGAAAGTACTTGAAATAAGAGCTGAAAGGAAAATTGCCAGAACTTAATCTTGGCTGCCAGAATTGAATCTAGGCTAACTTGAAATTAAATGAGAATACTCGAAATAAGAGCTGAAATGAAAGTTGCCAGAACTTAATCTAGGCTAACTTGAAATGAAATGAGAATACTTGAAAAGAAATTTGCAAACAAAGTCTCTACTTCCTTCTTTTTTTTTTTCCAGCCTCTTTTGTTTTTTTTTTTTTTTGTTTTGGCTTTTCTTCTTCTTTTTTTTTCTTCCTTCCTTCCTTTCTTTGCTTCTTTTTTTTCTTTCTCTCTTTTTTTTTTCTTTTGGCCGATTTTTTTTTCCTCCTCTTTTTTTTTTTTTTTTTTTTTGAGCAACAAAGCAAGTAAGGCTTGCTAAGCAAAAGAAAAGAAACAAAAATACGATAGAAACTCAAGAACACAAAGAAAAGGATAACCAAATCGATTTAGAAAAACTAAGGCTCTGATACCAAATGATGCGAACCCAAAGAGAATAAGTCTCAAGAACACACAACAAATGGAAGAAAGAGGGAAAGATAGTCTAAATCGAAAAGATGGAGAATAGAAGAAAGAAACCTTGACCCAATGCTTAAGGAAGCACGAACCTTGGTATAGAAGAAGAAGAAAAGAGACGCCACAACCTTGGGATGGAGGTTGATAAGTCTTGAACGCCACAAGGGAATGCCTTGATAAGTTCTAGTTCAATGAAGAACCAACAAGTGAGAGCCTCACCATGTAGTAGATTGAATAAGCCAAAAGTTCCATGTTGTGGCCGCCACCCCATATATTTATAGCTATAGGGTGACCTAAAAACCCTAAAAGGCCAAAAGGAAGCCCATTTAGTAAAGGCCTATATAGACTACATAGGCCTATTGAGCTCTTGGCACCATTACAACCCAAATAAAGCTAGAAATTGGGCCTAAATTGAACCTACAAAATTAAAATATCCTTCTTACATAGACAAGAGACTAAGGATACTAATTAAGCTCATCTAAGGCTTGAATTAGGTTGACTAAGCCGTAAGACTTGCTCTTGGTCAAACCTTCTTCAATGGTCGCTTTGGCTTTCACATCTTCAATTAGCACGTTAAGTGCTTCTTTCATCTTTTTAGCCTTAGCCCTTGTAATTGGGCCCCCTTTGATGCATAATGGATCAACAACTTCTAGAGTGGGTTGAGCATGATCCATATCGTTAGCTTGTTGGGCAACTTGTTCACTTCCTTTGTCTCCATCATTACATTTAGTATTATCAATGATATCTTCACCACTCAAGTTCTTTAGTTGTAACTGTATAATCAAATTTCAAGTTGTCATTTTAAAGGAGAAGTTACAAGAATAAAATTATACTCGACATGAAATGTCAGAACTTGAAGAACTTAATATTATACTCGACTTGAAGAACTTGAAATATCAAAACTTGAACAAATGCTTCTATAACATTTAATAGGTGCAACTAGGAAGAAGTGCTTCTGAGTTAAAAAAATGCTTACGGGTTAAAATGTCAGAACTTAAAAGTGCTTCTGAGTTAAAAAAGTACTTCTGAGTGAATATGAAAAACTTGAAATGTCAGAACTTGAACAAGTGCTTCTGAGTTAAAAAATTTATAGTAACTTACATGATAATTATCTAAGCACATTCTATTGCGTGATTTTATAATCATTTTACAGAACTACCTCAAAGCGTGATTTTCTGTGTCAGCAACATATAAAAGATTTTTCTTCGGGTTGTATGCAAGACGCTGAAAGCTAAATAAAAATAATCAAAAGCCAAACAAACTATCTGAACAGTTAATACATTAGTCGTACAGTTGGATTCTTTCAAACTGTTGGTTAAAGCCTGAATTTAATTGAAAACATGATAAGATGGTCCAAAATTTTTCCTTTTTGAACCACTTAATCGTTGGTGTTCAAAATAAGGGATTTAAAAAAAATATTTTCAAAACACGGAGAAAAAAATAGAATTTTTAAAACTGATGGGAAGTTCACACCTAGGAACGTTGACACCACTTTTAACAGTTGGATGGAGTTTGAGACATTTATATATAGATGTATATGTGCCCTATGTATTGGATAATGATGAGTTCGTGGAGACTTTGCATATGGTGAAGTCATGCATGTACAGTCATGGCACTGCACTCTATCATGCAAATACTGATGAGGTGCATATGATTATGGGCAAGTGTCAAAAAAATTGTAACCTGCAGGACACTTCTAAGATTGAAAGTTAGTGAAAGTGCTAAAAATCTAATTATAGGACCATCTGAAAGTATAAGTGCCAAATATTTGCATGGGTTTAGTAGGATACTTCTAACCTGCGGACGATTGAAAGTGGCACTGTCAAAATTTCCATCATTTAGTCCATCCTCTCCTGTAGCTCCAACTTGAATGATAAAGTTCCCATCTAGATCAGTGACCACCTAATCTCGGAAAATTGGAAGATAAGGATGCCAGGAGTTGTGACAAGCATAGTTTCGTAAAGGAAAATTATTAGATTAGCTTTCTCAATAGTTATGACATAATTATTCTTCTATAGTACTGCATATGATTCCTCAAAAGATGAATAGTGTTGGCAAAATCATAATAATATTTAGGTAAATATGAAATAAAATCTAGAACACTCACAATTCTGTTGTGGTTGCTGTCTGAAATAAAGAGCCTATTGTTCAGTTCATCAATTGCCAGTTTCCCTGGGAATTTTAAAGGTGAGGACAATAACCGAGGATCATTATCCTTTTCCAAAGATAAGGGAATAACAGTGTTCTCCAATAATTTCTTTTCTCCATAAAATTGCAGAGCTGCATCAATGAAATTATCAAGATCCTGAAAGGTGGAAAAGGGTAGATTTATTAGCACCATTTAATTGAAATGCTCCAAACTCAAAGAACTAACAAAATCATGAGTATTAGTGGTGAAGGGTGAATCATTAAACAGGGTCTGAAATGGTTTGTACATGTTGCAATCAACACTTACCATGTCCTGAAGAAATAAGATTTCTGGTAGGAGTTAAGCAATATCAGTACATACTATTTTGGATATTGTAAATAGAATTGTTGTCCCTTGAGCGCCAACAACTCATAGTCAAATATTTGAACATTTTGAGTCAATGGGACCTTTACATACTATCAGGTTTTGTTTTGCGTCTCCTTGATACAACTAATATTACATATTATTCACTTTGCTAGTTGGTGCAACTTCCTAGTATCATTAATTGTTTACCCTAACTTTATGTAAAAAAGGAACCAGCCCTACTTATAAAAAACACTTTCTTCCCTATCATGTCCATTAGCTCCATACATTCATCTTATGGTTTCATTAATATTCCATGCTACAATTTTAAGTATGTCATCTTCCTCATTTTTGGACATTTTGATCAGTAAGAATTTGAACTATATATTGTGAATTTTCAGTAAACTTAATAGGTCTTCGTGTTTCAAATACCAAGTAAAGCCATGTTGACTACTTCTCAAGGCCCAATGAAATAAGTACCTCCTTTTTCATGAGGCCTTTGCAATTTGCTCATAAACACGCATTAACCACAGGACCATACAAATGGACATGAGAAGTGACTATATATTCAGAAACTAGTGCTCAGTCAGACTGGATTTGCAGTTAAGTCGTGTTCTAGTAATACAAACATGAAAAATATTCTTATAACCAGAATGTAAGTCTTGATTATTCTACTATATCTACTGTACCACAGACATTGGTTTTCCAATGAAACCTTGTTTCTATGACATCAATCAAAGAACGTTTTATTCAAATTTTAACACACTCAAGAGATGTCCAATTATTCCAATATATATACAGAGAGAGGAATCATCAATCAAATTTAGAAACATATGGAACCAATCAAAGAATCCAACAATTTGACCTCTTCGACCATCAAACCCTCCCTATAGCCTCCTTGAACAAAAGGTCGATGCTTCTTTTTGAAATTGGTCCAAAATCAATCAATAAACGTAGACCTACAAAGATCACAAAATTTTATTAAAAGTAATAGATATTGGAGTGCATTTCAAATAGTTAAGAGTAAGATATAACACTCAAGTGCTAGCTAAAATAAAACTCATAATATTGTTCATCTATATATAAAGAATAAAACAACATGAAGCACTTAGTTGATATCCAAAGAGATATTTCCAAACTTGCAATTGCTTTCTATTCCATTTGACAACAAAAATAACTAGAAATAGCCATGCACAGTTAATTGTTAAATTTCAACCTACTTAACAAACTATTTTAATAACTACCAAACAATGCAATTTCAAAATAAGAAGGAAGGTATCATCACATATGCATTATTTGGTAGCTACTAAGAAGGACCATTTTCTCTTGCATAATTAGAATTATCAACCACCAACAATCAAACCAACCACAACAATTGTTCAACCCAAAACTCCACTCAACTCACGGCACAAAAGAAGGCAACAACCAAAACAATTGTTCTTCTTTTGATTAGTTGAAAGCGGCTCAAATTACTAGGAAATTTTTTTTAAATGTTGACAATAAATTAACAAAAATAACATCTAACTAAACTTATCCAAACCATATAATAAAGTTCGAAAACACTAATATTAAATAATTAAGTGGTCATCATGCATCGTAATAATTAATATGATCAAATGGTGGTATTAAAACAAAATTAAAACTGTAAATTTAAAAACATTGAAGTGCTGTAAATTTAAAAACATCGTAATAATGAATATTGATATTTTGGAAAGACAATATGAATACTAGGAGTAGGATTATCATGAAACCATTTAAGGGCTTTATATAATTCTAAAGTTTTGAAAAGTAAAATTTGTTTTCAGAGTTCGAGTATAAGTTGAAATATGCTCTGGTAGATTGTTCTGTCTAGAAAAGATATTTTTTTAAAATTTTTTCAGCATTGGTTGTCGGGATTTCAAGTAATTGATAATCCATTGACCTTTGTTTGTCCATTTTAGCTAGAGTAAGTAACATGCCATCGAAGTTTTCTGTTGAAGGATTATAACTATTTTTGGAAGAATTTTGGAAGTAGTTACCACTGGACTTAGAGTGGATGCTATATATTATGTCTTTTTAGGTTGGATTTTCCCATCTTTAAATGGAGTGCTGATCAAGAAATTAGGGCCTAACATTGTTTGGCAGCTTCAAGAGCTTCGTCTAACAAGTAAAAACCTCTATAAGAACGATTTTTCTGCTTAGAGTAATCGTTTTTACTTCATCCTAGTTGGAATAGACTTCTGCTTGAGTATATGAGAAAATAATGTAGCAAGAAAATTTCTTTCCAATCGATTTCTGAACCACAGTTAAAAAATAGTTAGAACCAATCAAGAAGCCCTAGCGCAGCCCAAACAACAAATATACCGTGAGTATTTCACAACACAACTAACCTGGAAGCCCTAGCGCAGCCCGAATAAGCTACCGTAAGTATTTCGGAGAAGATGGCGCAGTCTTTCAAGAAGCCCTAGGGCGGGAGTCTGCCGGCGTCTGTGAGGAGGAAGCAGAGACGATGGCGCAAACAGAGGCGGCGCCTGTGAGGAGGAGGCGGAGAAGATGGCGCTGAGGAGTTTGCGAGGAGGCGGAGAGTCGAGCAGAGGAGAGGAGGGCGATGAGTTGAGGCGGGATCACGATGGTTTTGGGAAAGAAACGGCGGAAAGAGAAATAAAGAGGGCGCGATCGCGATGAGGAGGGAGGCGCGAGGTGTTTGGGAGAGAAATAAAATAAGGAAATAATGAAAAAGAATAAATAAGGAAAATAAGAAAAAAATAAGAAAAAATGAAAAAAAAATAAGAAAAAAATGAAAAAGAAAATATGGAAAATAATAAAATAATAAAAATAATAAAACGGAAATAATGAATAAGAAAAAATAAGAAAAAATGGGAAAATAAGAAAATAAGGGAAATAATAAAATAATGAATATTTGTAATTTTATTTGTAGCATATCATATATAATAAATAGATGCATTAGCAGCGTATCAATTTTGTATGCTGTCGTTGTTATTATTTATTCGCAGTGTATGTTAATATGTTGTTAATAAAAGCATTAACAGCTTGCTTTTAATGTATGCCTTTGATGTTTCTTCTTTAAAAAAAAATATATGGAGGCGCGAGGTATTTGGGAGAGAAATAAAATAAGGAAATAATGAAAAATAATAAATAAGAAAAATAAGAAATAATAAGAAATAAATTGGAAAAAAATATGAAATAAATTGGAAAAAAATAAGAAAAAACATGAAAAATAAAATAAGGAAAATAAAAATAATAAAATAATAAAAATAATAAAACAGAAATAATGAAAAAGAAAAAATAAGAAAAAATGGAAAATAAAAAAATAAGGAAAATAAAAAATAATAAAATAGTGAATATTTGTAATTTTATTTGTAGCATATCACATATAATAAATAAATGCATTAGCAGCGTACCAATTTTTATATGCTGTCGTTGTTATTATTTATTCGCAGCGTACATTAATATGCTGTTAATAATAGCATTAACAGCTTGCTTTTAATGTATGCCGTTGATGTTTCTTCTTTTAAAAAATGTATGGTATTAACAGCGCACATCAATATGCATGCCGTTAATAATACTATTAACAGCATGCTTTTAATCTGCGCTGTTAATAACGCGCTGCGGAAAAGTATTTTTCTTGTAGTGGAGGACCCATCCAGGAGCATGCCTTTTGGGTGTAACTGGATGCTACTCATGTGGACAAGAGGGACACAGATCCAAAGACTGCCCAAACAAGTTTAAGGTACTTCCTCAGCAGTCCGTACAGTATGGAGGCAAGCTTCAGTTACATTACATGCCTACTATACTGGAGGGACCTCAGATCAGTCAGGGAAGGTTGGAAGCAGCACCAGTTTCAACCAATGCCAGAGTCTTTTCCCTCACGAAGGAAGAAGCTGCCAGCGCCTCCACGGTCGTAACAGGTCAAATAGTTATTTTTCAGCATTTAGCTACTACACTGTTTGACACTGGGGCGACCCATTCTTTCGTATCAGTACCTTTTGCTAGTAAGTTACAGGTGCCTGCAGAGAGTTGGGAGTCCAGATTCCTGACAACTCTCCCTTCAGGGGAAATCATAGAATCCACCCAGTGGCTCCGGGCTGTGTCAATCAAGATTTCAGACCGAGAGCTATATGTCGATCTAATAGTCCTTGCGATGCAAGACTTCGACGTCATACTGGGCATGGATTTCCTCAGTAAGTACAGCGCTTCAGTGGACTGTCGCCGGAGGAAGGTGGTTTTCAGTCCAGAAGGAGAACCACCGTTCGAATTTCAAGGAGCCCCAAGGAGGAAGACTCAGAAATTCCTCTCAGCCTTGGCAGCCCACCAAATGCTAGAACAAGGGTGTGCTGGTTTTCTTGCACGCATAGTGGATATAGAAGCAAAGGAAGAGCGCAAGCAGGAGGATGTACGGGTAGTCTGTGAGTATCCAGAAGTATTCCCACAAGATCTACCTGGACTACCTCCCAACAGAGAAGTGGAATTCGAGATCGAGCTAGTACCAGGTACCGGTCCGGTCTCGAAGGCCCCATATCGTATGTCTCCAGCAGAGTTGAAGGAATTACAAGAGCAACTCCAGGAGCTACTAGACAAGGGCTTCATTCGCCCGAGTCATTCACCCTGGGGAGCTCCTGTACTTTTCGTCAAGAAGAAGGATGGGTCTATGCGTCAGTGCATAGACTACAGAGCTCTGAACAAGGTAACCATCAAGAACAAGTACCCCCTTCCTAGAATAGATGATTTATTTGATCAACTCAAAGGGGCTACAGTGTTCTCGAAGATAGATCTGCATTCTGGGTATCATCAGCTAAAGGTTAAAGAAAGTGACATCCCTAGGACGGCCTTCAGGACAAGATACGACCACTACGAATTTGTAGTGATGCCTTTTGGAGTAACCAATGCTCCAGTAGTCTTCATGGAGCTGATGAACGACATCTTCAGGGAGTATCGCGATAAATTTGTCATTGTATTTATTGATGATATTCTCATATACTCACAGACTCCAGAGGACCATGCTACACACTTGAGGATAGTGCTGCAGATCCTTCAGCAGGAGAAGCTCTATGCAAAATTCTCAAAGTGTGAGTTTTGGCTAGATCAGGTGACCTTCCTAGGTCACATTGTATCCAAAGAAGGCATTCAAGTTGATCCAGCCAAGATAGAAGCAGTCAGTAACTGGTGTAGACCCAAGAATGCCAGTGAAATCAGAAGCTTCTTAGGCCTGACAGGATATTACAGAAAATTTGTGGAGGACTTTTCCAGAATAGCCTCTCCTCTCACAATCCTGACCAGAAAGAATCAAAAGTTTGAGTGGTCAGATAAATGCGAGCACAGCTTCCTAGAACTGAAGAAAAGATTAACTAGTGCTCCCATCCTGACTGTTCCAGAGAGGGACAAGGCCTTTGACATCTACAGTGATGCATCCAAGATGGGCCTTGGAGCTGTCCTCATGCAAGATGGTAAAGTAATAGCATATGCCTCCAGACAGCTCAAGGACTATGAGAAGAATTACCCTACTCATGACCTTGAGCTAGCAGCTGTGGTTTTTGCACTGAAGCTCTGGAGACACTACCTGTATGGAGTGCAGTGCAGAATCTTCACAGACCATCAGAGTTTGAAGTACTTCTTCACTCGGAAGGATCTGAATATGAGGCAGCGCAGGTGGCTAGAGTTGGTCAAAGATTATGACTGTGAGATCCTCTACCACCCAGGTAAAGATAATAAAGTGGCAGATGCACTGAGCAGAAAATCCTGTGCAGCACTGATATCCCTATCATCACTGTCTCTACCACTTCAGAAAGAAATAGAGGATTTTGGAGTCGAGGTAATAATTGGGCAACTTTCTGCATTGACTCTAGAGTCAACCCTGCTTGTGGATATACAAAGAAAGCAAAGTCAAGACCCAGAGATCCAGAAGATCAAGCAGGAGATCCAAGAGGCAGAAAATTCAGAGTTTCGAGTATCAGATAGTGGCATCCTCTATCTTGGAGACCGCCTTTGCGTCCCCAATGATGAGGAACTAAGAAAGAATATTTTAGAAGAAGCCCACAGTACCCCGTACTCTATGCATCCTGGTTCTACCAAGATGTACCAAGATTTAAAGCAAAGGTTCTGGTTGTCTGGACTCAAGCGAGACGTGGCCAGATATATCAGTACCTGCTTGACCTGCCAGAGAGTCAAAGCAGAGCACCAGAGACCAGGAGGAGTTCTGCAGCCTCTTCCCATTCCAGAGTGGAAGTGGGAAGAGATATCCATGGATTTTATCACAGGTCTCCCAAGGACCACCCATGGACACTATGCAATATGGGTGATAGTGGATAGATTGACCAAGTCTGCCCACTTCCTAGCCATCAAGTTATCGCATTCGGTAGAGCAGTTAGCACAGCTGTACGTGAAAGAAGTGATCAGGCTTCACGGAGTTCCGAAGTCGATCGTTTCTGACAGAGATGGGCGGTTCATCTCCCATTTTTGGAGGTGTGTTCAGGACGCCCTAGGTACCAGACTTCAGTTCAGCACAGCTTTCCATCCCCAGACAGATGGACAAACAGAGAGAGTAAATCAGATTTTAGATGACATGCTCAGGGCTTGTGCGTTGGACTTTAAAGGTAGTTGGTGCAAATTTCTGTGCTTAGCTGAGTTTGCCTACAACAATAGCTATCAGGCCACCATCAGGATGGCACCTTATGAGGCATTGTATGGCAGAAAATGCAGATCACCCATATGTTGGCAAGAGGCTGGTGAAAAGAAAGAGACGAAGTCAGAAATAGGCAGCCAGACTGAGCTTGTAGATGAGACCACTCAGGCTATCCAGACGATCCGCCAGAGGATTGAGACTGCCCAGACTAGACAGAAAAGTTATGCTGACACACGCCGTAGGCCACTGGAATTCCAAGTTGGAGATTCAGTATTCCTCAAGGTCGCTCCTATGAAGGGAGTAATGAGATTTGGCAAAAAGGGCAAGCTAAGTCCTCGCTACATAGGACCCTACAAGATCATAAAGAGGGTTGGTAAGGTAGCATATGAGCTGGACTTACCAGAGGATATGTCAGCTACCCACAGTACATTTCATGTCTCTATGCTAAAGAAGTGTATTCACGATCCTAGCCAAGTGATTCAGCCTCAGTCAGTACAGATCCAAGAAGATCTTAGCTATGAGAGCAGACCGACACAGATAGTGGACAAAGCAGTTAAAAGATTAAGAAATAAAGAAGTGCCACTAGTGAAGGTCATCTGGCAGAATCAAAAGCATGAGAAAGCTACTTGGGAACGTGAAGACAGCATGAGAGAAAAATATCCAGAATTATTTTAAGTTCGAGGATGAACTTTTTATAAGGTATGGGGGATTGTAACGCCGTGAAATTTCCATATTGAAGTTCTTAAAGTCCTTAGAACTATTTAAAAATGTTTTAGAAATATTCTAGATATTTTTAAGAATTTTTAGAATATTTTTATGGAATTTTTCCGAGTCCGTTTAGTATTTTTATTAAAAGAAATAGAGTTTTCGGCAAAAAGTTGCCTGGACGAGTTTTGAACCCGAGACCTCCCATGGGACCAACGACTTAAGTTGGTCGGGTTAACCAGGAGCCCCAGCAGGGGTGTGCCGAAAGAAAATAGAGAGATATTAAGTTAAGTTATAAGTTGGACTTAAATACCCTAAGTATAAATAGATAATTAAAGAGAGAAATTTTATTTCTCTCAACTAAAGCCCTCTTCCTCGCCCAAGCCGTACGCACGCCGCCCCTCTTCCCCTCTCTTGTGCGCACGCCGACACCAAGACCCCCTCTCCTCTTCTAAGGGGGCGCCGGCCAAGGAAGAATCAAGGAGTGCGGAGCGTTTCGTTCGTCTCGACGAGAGGAACGCGTAGGCGCGAACGGTTCATCGAGATCTTAAGTTTCTCCCGAGCCCTAGACGTCAATTTTGGTTGTAAGTCCAAAGAAATCAAGGTAAGTACTGCTCACCTGCAGTAAGAGGCGGTTTTCCACAAGTTTTTCCCGTTAGAAAGTTAAAAATGTAATTTTCCTTTAGTTTATGATTTTGCATGTAACCCTAGTTTAATCCATGCTTGTATAAGTTTAATTAAGTACCCTATATGAGGTTAGGGTCTAAGAAAAGTTATGAGAAAAGAAAAGAGAAGATAATGATAAGAAAAGAAAAGGCCAAGGCCTTAAGAAATCCCCAAAAGTCAAGACTTAGGGATTTGGGCACACAAGGTGCTCGTTAAAATGCGAAGGCATTCAAGATAAGAAAAAGTAAGTATTTTATTTTCTAAGGCCAGTACCCGGCGTCCAAGGGCGTCGTTAAAGAAATCCAGGTGTCCAATTCCATGGTCTTGGCCCTGGTAGACCAAGGTCTGCTCTATTAGGATTGGTGGCTCGCTACCCCAACCTTTTAGGGAACGCGCATAAGATGGTACTTACATCTTAAGTGGATCCAAGTGAGTTATTATTTTCAAGTATATGCTTTAGCAAAGTTTTTCTAAAGTTTAAGGAAGTTTTCTAAAAGTTAAAGAAAGATTTAAAGTTAAAGAATTGCTAAAGTTTCAAGTTAAGCCAAGAAAAAGTGAGTTAAGACTTATTAATGCTTGAGTATGCATGTTTTGAGTTATACATGTTTTAGTGTTTCTTTTAAGCATAAAAGTATCTCATGTGATTTCACATTGTTTAAAAAGCATGCTTGCACATTTCGAGATTTCGTGAGCTAGATAGTACTTGCTAAGCTTTATGCTTATTAGTTGCATTTCCTCTTGCTGCAGGTAAAGGTAAAGGCAAGCAATTCTGAAGGAAGGCGACGAGGCGGTGCTGAGTAACGTGTGTGTGGTGGCTGACCTTGGAGAGGTCCTTGGGACGAGATGAATAAAAGACTTAAAGTGCATTTGTTACAGATTCTTAGTTTAAGTTAGATCACATAGAATTTATCCAAGTATTTGCGTTTTAGATATTTTGCATGTCTTAAAAGCACGAGTAAAGATTCCATGTCATTCTATTTAGTATACAGATCCTTATGATTGCATTGGATGAGTATGAGCGTGAGTAGTTTTGAATATCGATACTTTGATGGAGCCATTTGATGCATGTGCCAAGATGTTGTTAGTCTCCTTTTGAATTAAGTTTTTATTGCTTTAAATATGCTTAGAAAAGTTGCATTCATATTCCATAATGCTTTAGTAATGTTATAGAACCTTGTGTGATGAGTTTAAATGGTTAGAATTGCTAGTAATGGTGTTGGAGACTCACCCCCATGCTGGCCAGGTCGACTGGGGCAGCTAGGTCGACTGGGCAGGGCAAGTTCCAATAAGTATTTTCTTTACGAATTTTAGAGAAAGGAAGTGTGCCATTGTATCATGCATGACTATTAAAGTTAGAATATCATTCTTAGATAGATTTAAATACAAAAAAAAAGAAAGTTCCGCATTTTTAGTCGTGCATTAGAGTCAAGAAGTAGACAAAGTAACGGTCCGTCTAAGGTAGAGAAGGCGGGTCGCTACAGGGTCTATCATTATACATGCTCTTCCTAGGGTTTTGATCTACCTTGTTAACCCTAGTCCTATCATTATATTTGAAACCAAAATTATGCACAATTAAGCATTTTTCATGAATGTTATCATGCACGGATGAGTGATTGATTCTATTTTTATCATTCATGAAGGAACTAGAATTTGAGTTGCATTTAAATCTAGAGTTAGGGATTACCTCCCTTACCCTTGTAGTCCCTCCTTGATGTGATCTTTGCTTCTTCTTTTTCTCCTTCTCCCTTCTTCTCAAATGCTCCATTTTCTTTAATTTTCCTTTTCTAGGGCACTTGGTGTGGTAGTGCCCTAGCTCTCCACATGTGTAGCATCGGATTTTCTTTTTCTTTTCTTGGGCTCCTCTATTCCTACAACTCATGTTCGATTTAAAAGAACTTGAAATGAGTGTAGATTTTACCTCCTTTTTACCTTTCGGACACTTGCCCTTGTAGTGCCCCTTTTCATTACAACCAAAGTATGTGATGTGCTCTTTCGATTTAGCTTTGGTGGAGGTGGAGGCTAGGTTGACTTCTTCTTCAACCTTGGATGATGTGGATGTTTCCTCTTGTTCCGGTATAGATGAAGATCTCTCCTCCCCCTCAATCCTTGAGGTGGAGACTTCTTCCTCTTCTTCTCTTGAGGAGGTTGATGATCTTTCATTTAATTCCTCCTCCTCACTTGAAGAGATTGACACTTCTTTTCCTCCTTCTTCTTCTTCACCCATTTGACTTTTCTCCTTGGGCTCTTGAATTTGTGTAGGATTCTTATTACATTTTTCCATCTTATCCCATAATTCATGAGCATTCTCATATTTACCTACACCACGCAAAATACTATTAGGCAAAAGATTAACCAAAATATTGATTACCTTTTCATTGGCCCTTGCTTATTCTTGTTGCTCCTTGGTCTAATACCTAGGTCGGAGCTTCTTTCCGTGTTTGTCTTTAGGGGTCTCGAATGGCTCTTCTAACACCATTACACACTCCTAATCCATGCCGAGCCGCATATTCATTCTAGCTTTCCAATAATCAAAATCATCGTGCTCGTATAATGGTGGTGAGTTTATATCTTCCCCAAGTTTGTCTTTCATGGTTCTTCTTCCTCTAGCGTGTGCTCCCTCGGCGGTTAGTCCGATCAAGAGCGGTCCCTCGCTCTGATACCAATTGAAGGATCGATTATGTCCACTAGAGGTGGGGTGAATAACGTTTCTCGGATCTTTCTTGTACCTCCGTTGTTAGTTGCACAGCGGAAACAATAATAAAGAAAACAAACAACGCTAACAAATAGAATTTACTTGGTATCCACCCCGGCCGGGTGACTAATCCAAGAATCCGTCGGTGGATCACTCCCCGGATAACCTCCGGCTAGCTCTCGTCGCTCCTTGTGGGTGGAGAAACCTCACCACAGCACCTTGACACGACCTGAGCACAAAGACTACTGTTTGACCCTTAACCAAGACCAAACTCGTCAAGAATCTCAGCCACCATGAAGTCCTTTTTAAATAGGACTCGGGTTGAAACCCTCGCCACCAGTCGACTGCTCCCACGACAGTTGACTTTCCCACTCAGAATTCGACCGTTGACACCCCCAACGTTCGAATCTAGCTGTACATCAGTCGACTGCTCCCAGGGCAGTCGATTGGTCCAGTGGCCAAACCCTTTCTATGAGTTTTACCAGTCGACTGTCCCAATGGTAGTCAACTGCCCTACTAACACACCTAGGGTTTCCCTTCCCGAGTACACTCACACAACACTCGTACCCTCACGACTCGACTGACTCCTCCTTCGCAGCCTCGACTGTTGCCTTCGCACCCTCTTCATCTTCGGCTCCCGTCCCTCGGATGCACGCAAGCCTCCATGCCATCCTTCACGTATGCCTCGAATTCCGCGCCCATCAGCTCATCGTTCCTGCTGTCCAAAGTCCCTCGGATGCACACGCAAGCCTCCAGCTTGTCTCCATGCCATCCTTCACCATACTGAGGCCGTCCAGTTAAGTCCATATGTGTAACCTGTACAACCTGTACACTCAACATACACATATAAGAACACAAGGGTAAACCTAACTTAAACCCTTTGCCCAAACATCAAAACACATGGTCACTCCGGGCCACAGATTGCTTCAACACAGTCAACTCTGGTCAATGGTCAAGTCAAGGTCAACCCGGGCGCCCGGAACCTCATGGGCGCCCGGAACCTTTATCTCCGCCCAAGGCAGTCAGACCTGCCAAAAGGCAGCTGACAGGCCTGATCCGGGCGCCTGGGACCATATGGGCGCCCCCATGAACACGGGTGCTCGAGACCCCTCACGGGTGCCCGTATGAGCCCTATACAAGACCACTATTTCCTCTCCATTTCTCACACCAAACGAGCTCCTCTTCGCTTCTCTTCCTCCCAAGGCGCCCGAAACCCCTTCTCGTTCCCTCGAACGCCCTACTTCAACTATGCCTCCCCGGTACCATTTTTTATGCATTTATAATTAATTTTTCGATTATTTCGCTTCTTAAATGCATAATTTTTCTTTTAGAAAATGTCACGTTACCCAACCGAAGCCCGGGGCCGAACCTAGCCCAGACCCTAGGTTTCCAAACTTAGAATTGTTTAATATATTTGCTCAGACTACCTACAAACCTATCAAAACTAGTTTTTTAAATAGACAATTCTTCACCCAGTCCTGTCCAACAGCTATGAACGCTATTAATTTCTATCAACTTGACCAGCTTGTCTTCTGCACCCATCCAGTGAACACAACCCTGTGTGCAGAATTTTATAACAACCTGGTCAAACAAGATGACCTTTGCTACTCCTCTACTGTATAGGGGATGCCTCTGACTATCTCACCTGCCTTGCTTACTAGGTTCCTTGGACTACGACCTTCCCAGTCCATATTTTGTTGTTACCCTCCGAGAGACCCTCCCTTTGCTCCTCCCTATTCACACATTGATCTTGACACTCTTTACTCCTACTTCTACAGAGATGCACGAAACCCGTTGGTGCAACGGTTTCAGTCCGTTGATCTCCGGGTCTAGGACTACGCTCTCTATAGAGTTCTGGTTCGATGCATTCTCCCCTTGACTACTCGAGATGTCGCGACTATGCGACCCTTCCATACCTTTCTTCTGTATGCTATGATTCATCATCTGGACATAGATATTGGTCTGCATATGTTCCATACGATTATCTACGTGTCTAACATTACGACTCAGGGCCGAGTACGTACCCCCTACTGTCATATCATCACTTCCCTCCTTCACAACTACGGTTGCGACATCACCATTGGGGAGATCACCCCAATGACCGAGTTTGACGAAATTGGGGCTAGGAACTTTTCACTAGTGGGTATAGACATCTCGGCTGCCGGGGTTCTCTCATGGAGACGACAGAGGGCCGGAGCTCAAATCGACTCGGATGAGGAGGTAGAAGTTGACGTAGCCGATCTCGCAGCTGAGATCAATGAACACTTGCAGGATCCTCTGCCACCGACCACTGATGAGCGACTGACATCACTCCGGACAGAGATTCACAGTCTCCGAGAAGAGATGGAGGCCCGACACGCTGAATATATAGATGCTCTTCAAGCCGAACACGATATAAACCAGGGCTACCACACTGAGTAAATGGACACTCTTCAAGCCGAACACCTGGCAAACGAGGCCCATCACACTGAGTACATGGATGCCCTCTGAGCCGATCATGAGACAAACGAGGCTCGATACAATGAAATGATGTCCATGTTTCGGTCTTGGCAGCCTGGTCCATTCGGCCCCTCCTCATAGATCAGAGTGATTCTCCAGCTAGCTGATTGTCTCTATACTATTTGACTTGCCCTACCCTGTAGGGTTGACATGTGTTTGACTTTACTGGTCATTGTGTTGACCAGTTGACTTTGCTATGTTATGTTTGACTTTACTGGTCCATGGGTTGACCAGTTGACTTTGCTATCTTATCTGTTGATTATTTACTTATCTGTTAAGTTTTTTTAACTGTTCAGTTATTCACTTCATAACTGAATGTTAATGTTATGCTTAGTAAATAGAACTGCTCTATATTCTTTTCAAAAAATTGTTTTACTTCTTATTTTTTAATTAATTTTTTTGAAAAATCATTTCTTTTATCAAGTTTTTTTGAAATTTAAAATGATTTTTCGACTTAGTTTTTTTAAAAAAAAACTTACCCCCTTCAAAACTAGGGCTTTTTCGCAAATGGAATTAGCTTAGGCTCTAACCCTAGAACTGCATGCACCTATAAATCTAGAAGCCAGCATCTCACAAGCACCTTAGGGTACTTTTGATTGATAACCTAGATTGGGTTGAGATGCTTAGGTCTATGCCTTGATTTAAGATGCTTTAAGTTAGTGCATCTGCAATAATTGGGGCAATAAATACAAGTTGAACAACAATCATGTTAAGTGTCAAGATTAGAAAATCTAACTTAATCAGATCACTTAACTTGACTAACCCTAACGAAAGCTACTATTTATGACAGTTAGTAAGTAGCTAACTGGTTAGATAGGACCCGAACAAGAACGGTTTAATTTGGTATGGTCCAGTTTATGCTTAAAATCATTAGAGTTGGTTCAATACAGAATTTTATTTTTTTTCTAGCTCTAATTTACCTGCTGTAATTAGTGTTAATTTACTTTTTTTGATATATGAAAAAGTGGGAGAGAAAGGAGAAGAGAAATTTTTTTTCAAAATTTTTATCTCTTTTTCAAAAAGTAAAGTAAATAACTAAGTGCTTAAAAATGGTTATCAAATCTAAGCATTTCAAAACTAAGTTTTTCTAAGTATGAAAGACTTGCAAAAACTTTTTTGGAAAATTTTCTAGGTATGAAAAACTTTTTTGGAAAATTTTCTAAGTATGAAAAACTTGCAAAAACTTTTTTGGAAAATTTTCTATGTATGAAAAACTTGCAAAAACTTTTTGGTAAAGTTTCTAAGTATGAAAAACTGGCAAAAACTTTTTGGAAAATTTTCTAAGTATTAGTCAAATCTAAAGCACTTAGAAAGTTTACAAAAACCCACATATCTTTGAAAAACTCAAGGGGAGAATATTCGATTCAGGGAGAGAAAACTGAATCTTTCTTATGAATTCTTTGCTTGTTAAATATGTTATCTTTTTAACTTAACTTTTTGAATTGAGTTGCCATAAATCAAAAAGGGGGAGATTGTTGGTGCCGGAAGCACCAATGTCAAACCTGTGTTTTGATAAAGGCAAAGGGTTCAGAAGTTAAGGTGTTGTTGTGATCTAACAAGCTTACTAAGTGTGTAGGAAAGTCCTAGGTACACTAGGCAAGAAGTCCTAGCAAAGGGCTGGGCAAGAAGTCCTGGTGGAGGACTGGGCAAGAAGTCCTGATAAAGGGCTGGGCACGAAGACCTGACCGGAAGTTGGGCACTAAGACCTGGTTGGGGATTGGCACCGAAGACCTGGTGAGTGAAGCTGGGCAAAAGTCCAACCGGAGGAGCCGGTTGGAAAAGAGGTAAATTCTCCCGAGAGGAGTAGGTGACGACACGTTCCCTGGAGGAGGGAACATTTGGCGTCGGTTCAACCTAGGGTTCCATTTGGGAGACCCAAAGTCAGAACCAAGACAGCTTTGGCTGTAAATAATGTCTAACATATTTTGCTTCTTGTGTTTTGGAACTAACCTTGGTTGCAGGGAATGAAGGAACGGTGTCTCTGCAGCTCAGGCGGCTCAATGGGCTAGGCGCCCGTATGGATACGAGCGCCCCAATTCTAGGCAATAACAATACCATCGAAGCAAACTGCCACGAAGCCTCTGGACCAAGTCAGCTCAGGCGCCTATGTTAACACAGGCGCCCCCATCAGCCCAGGTGCCTCAGTGAAGGGGATATGCGCTGACCGAGCCTACGGATAGGAGTTCTCGCAGGAGAGGACACGTGTTAGGCGCCCCCATCGATACAGGCACCCCTATGGGTGCTATAAATAGGGGTTCACCCCCAAGGCTTCAAACAATCTCGCTCACATCACTCCAAACACTTTCGTTCAAGCGATGCGCTTCGACAAGCTCCGACTTCGTGATTCCAGTGTCGACGACGACCATCTGCTCCAAATTTCCATCCACCTCGGGCGTCGGTAAATTTTAATTACGAAAAGTGTTGTACTTTAAATTTTAGTTCTATATCTGTACTCAACCTGTAAAAGATTTTCAACGAATATAGAATTGCCCAACGTAAACGGTCAAGGACAATGGGCCTTGGAGTAGGAGCCGACAGCGACTCCGAACCAAGTAAAACCAACTTATGTTGGCGATTGTTTTATTGTTTTCCGGTGCGTATTCGCTCTATTTTTTCTAAAAAATTTAAGATCGATATTCACCCCCCTCTATTGATTTTCTCCGATCCAACAGTAACTTTGTCTTCTTTCCTACATTTCCTGAGCTTCTACCTCCACCGTTTGAGAATATTTCCATCGACTCCATGTATCAGTATTTTTTCCATCGTCCTCGTCCGGATGGTCCTCATGCCAATGTTACCACTTTTTCTGCTCTTGAGCTCTCAGCTACGGCCTATCCGCTCTATAAAGTTGTCATTAACTGTCTTTTGCCGATCGTGTCTTGTGTCTTGGCGACTATCAGACCTTCTCAGTTCTTCTTGACCTATGCTCTTCAACAGGGTCTTGATGTCAACATTCCTCTTAACATCTCTCATTCCATTGTGCATTTTACTCAACTTGTGCATGGTACAGTCCATATGCCCTTCGGTCATTTCATTACAGAGTGGCTTGCCACCATGTGTATTGACGTCTCCCGAGGGAAGGTGGAGCCCATGACCGTCAAATATTCCAGAATCTTAGCACGTTCTTTCTCCAAGTCAGGGATGATGGGTGACTTTGGAGCCATTAGATGGATTGATGGTCGGCAAGTCGGAGAGGGGTCGCGAGCACGACCCGGGGCTGGATAGGCTGCTGTAGCTGCCCCTGAGGATGATGAGGGGGAGGACCTTCGGGCTAGGGTCCTTGCTTTTGAGGAGACCTTGGACACCCGATTTGAGGAGCTGCGGATGGAGAGCGACCTTCGTCATATCGAGGTGCAGACGCGTCTCTCAGCTATTGAGCGCCACCAGCAGGATATGCGCGATATGCTACGCTCCTGGATGAGCGGCCAGCCTTCTCCTCAGCCGCCTTTTGATGTTCCACCTCCAGCGGCTGCTACCACTCCGGGGGGTTCTGATGTTGCGGGGACCTCGACTGCAGATCCCACCTCCGACCTAGTGGAGTTCTACTTTGAACCCTGACTTGTGTATTCCTTTCGTAGTTGGTTTGTATTTTTTGGTAGTTTGCTGTCATGTATTCCGTATATGGATATTGTCAACTTTTAATGGTTGTATGATAAGTTCACTTTTTATGCATTATTTGTGTGTGTTCAAGTTTTGTGTTCTAATTACTTGCTTGTGTGTGTTTATATTTTGTATGTTGCTTACATTGAGGGGGAGCTCTTGTATGTTTCTTCATTATTTTTGATATTTGGCAAAGGGGGAGACTTATGTATATCTAAGTTTAAATTTAAGATTATGCTTGAAATGACTTCATTTTATGCTTATTGTATTGATATTATGTTGAAAGATAGCTTAAACTTAAATATATTGTCAAACATCAAAAAGAGGGAGATTGCTGATGCAATCATGCCCTAAATAAGAAGTTTCAATGATTGAAAGTTGTTTAAGTTTAAGTTAATACATTGGATCTAACATTGAGATTTAGTGTACAGTAATGCAAGAAGTCCAAGGAATGGTCGGGGACCGGATTCTTGGCATGAAGACCCGGAGTTAAGGAAGCTCCAGGCAAGAAGTCTAAGGGATGGTCGGGGACGGAACTCTTGGCACAAAGACCCAGAGTTGAGGAGGCTCCAGGCATAAAGTTCAGGAAACGAGAGGTTTCGCTGGCACAAGGTAATTGGATCGATTGAGAACAACGTAAAATTTTAGGATTGAGAATCCTAAATTTGAGCGTATCAATCGATCAGGCAATCGATTAGAAGGAGATCAATCGATTAGTGAACTATTTCAGGGCGATTTTGTGTGAAAATAGAATGCTCCCTAATCGATTAGTCAATCAATTAGGAGCTCTTGAATCGATTGGTGAATCGATTAGGAGCTATTCTGTGCACAAACAGAATGCTTCTTAATCGATTGGTGAATCGATTAGGAGCTATTCTGTGCACAAACAGAACGCTCCGGAATCGATTAGTCAATCGATTCAGAAGCTCCCTAATCGATTGGTCAATCGATTAGGGAAACTCTTAATCGATTGGGATACATCCTTCATTTAAACAGAAGGGTCTTGAATCGAATACTTAATTGATTAATGACACTAATCGATTTGCCAATCGATTCAAGTTCAAAATGGCGTAATCCCAGCCGTTCATCCGACATCCGTACTATTCAACGACTACTTGGTAATCGATTGGGGTTTTCACCAATCGATTCGTGACGTCACAAAGAAGCAGAGAAGACCGTTAAAAGCAGGCGACAAAGCACAAAACACGTCTATTGTTCCATTGCAACTCTGGTATGTTTTGGTGCTCTAAGTTCTCTGCTCAAGCTCAAGTTTTCAACACCATCTTCAAGTAACCAAAGGAAGGAGAATCAAGGCTAGAGTGTAATATTTCTTTTTTCCTTCTTCTCCTTTGTGTTGTTCTTTTGTGAAAGATTTCAAGGGTGTTGTAAAAGGGTTTCTCCACCTTCGGTGTTGTTCCGAGAAAGAGGTTTCATAATGAAATCTGTGATCGCTGGTGTAGACCCTTGGATTAGTCACCTCAACGAGGTGGAGACCAAGTAAACCAAAGTGTTAGCATTGGATTTGGAGGTGTTTGACTTCTAGTTTCTACTGTGAAGAAGAAAAATTAACTGAAGAGAGCTATCCTCTAGCTCTACCGATCCTCAACAAAGAGGTGATCTTTTGGTGGTCCTTGGTGATCCCGGTTCTCAGTAGCTCATTGCCCACACGACGTCCGAGAGGGAAGGGACATAAGGTAGAAGACTATGAGGTAAAGGAAGGTATAATTTTCTTCCTTGGCTCCTTGTTATTCTTGTCATTTCATGTGTGTTCATTAATTATTATTGTTTTGATTATTTGATAATCATGGTTAATAATTAATTAATTGGACCCCGATAATAAACACAAATATCGGTGATCCACTCGTCGTCTTTTCCACGGTCGAACGGTTAGGCAAATTACAAGGCTCGATCTTTGAGATTGGCCATGTTGTAATTTGAACCGATCGATACGATGACGAGATGGTCGTTTGAGATACGAGTCTCCATTCAGATTAATTTTGTAATCCGTAGACATGGAGAGGTCTCTCAAGGATGACCAAGTATTCGCTTAGGAAACCCGCCAAGCCATACCCAACACCCTCAATGTCTATGATTTGTAGGGACCCTAATTAAATACTAGAGTAGATGCATCGGAGTGCTTCCCCTATTGGCATCTGGAGCCATTAAGTAGAAAAGGTCACGTGGAAAGTTTGGTTGTTATGGGTACCAACTGTCACATGAAGGCCCCTCGGGTGTACAACTCCACATTATATAGATCACTTCCTAGCACATGATTGAGAGAAATCCATTAAGCGCGATTAGCAAATCCCTTGTAGAGAATTGCCCTCAATTTCAAGGCAACGCTTAAGATGTCTAGTTGTTAAGGATACCAGCTGTCACATAAAGACCCCTCGGGTATACGATCTTAAGTATTCCCACTACGTGGTTAGCAATCTATACAATGGTTTAATTAAACTACAGATACATGTAATCCAATCTCATATACACATTCAATCAAACACAAACAAAGCATGAACATTTTATAGAATATGAAATATCCAATCCAAAGTGTTTACATCAATCAATACACTACAATTGCTCCCTACATCATAGAGTATAGAGATCTAGTCCATGAACAATGGAGAAGACAACAAAGATGATAAAAATGTGTAAGAAACAACTCGATCTACAAGATGGAGAAGGAGACATAGCCCGATGTGAACATTCATCGTCAATGAGATCCAATTCGTGTTTTGGAGGTAGACGCGATGTGGAATCTAGCTTCGAACTATCACTTTGTTATCGGAATGAAGGTGGATCTTGGCCTCTTCGGTCTCCCTTAAGGGAAGAACCCTCCTCCCCTTGGAAACGGTAAGAACTCCCCTTTTATGGGGGGGGGGGCACGGCTAGGTGGCACGACTATGCCTTATGTTTTGGTATGAGGAAGAATGACCGAGGCACAACCATGCCAAATTGGCATGGCTTGACCTTAGATGCTTCGGTCGGGAGGCATGCCTGTTCCAAATTGGCACGACCTCCCCTTGTATCCATTGTCAAGGAGACACGACCGTGCTTGAGAGATACGACCTACCCCTAGACTCTTTGACAGAGAGGCATGACCTGTTCATGTAGACTTCTGTGTAGAGCTCCTGGAAGCATTAGATGAGACACGACAGTGCCTTTAGGCACGACATGACCGTGTCGCTTTCTCGATTTGCTTTCCAAAGTGCATTTTTGCTCCAAAATGTCTCTACATCATGCCCTATCATGAAAAAAAGGAAAGAGTAAATATCTATATAAAATAAGATAATTATACTGATAAATGATAGAAAGGGATGTGAGCATGTAAATCATAAACAATAAATGCATATGAATGTGCATCAAAAGGTGCCTAAAAGCATATATAATCTACGTGCATCACCAGGTCTCAAAACTTCAAGTATATAGTTCTAGCAAGAGCCCGGAAGAAAGATGGGGTGGAGCAAAGGGCCACAATGGAGGGGAGCATCTCCCTTCAATGCCAAGGCTCCTAGTTAAGCTATGTCAGGGGTCGAGCTCGTTACCTTTAATGAGAACTTCTTGGGAGGCAACCCAAGAGTTCTTTTAGTTCTTTTTCTTATTTTACACTTTGTTATCTTGCTTAATTAATGTTTATATCATTTTTAAGACTTTTCTAGCCTTCAACAGGCTAGCCGTGGAACTTTTCCATGGGCAAGGAGTTGAAAGAGAGGAAGAAAGGCAAAATGTGGCTAAAACTACTTTGTAGGCTGTGCCTTGATCCGTGCAGTGCACATGGCATGATCGTGTCTCCCAACATGAGCCCGAGAGAAAAACACACGCTTGGGTTGTGTTAAAAGAGCACGAGCGTGTCTTAACACTTTGAGTTGGAGCGAAAGGTACATGGTGTGGACATGTTTTTCTAACATGACTATGCCACTTTAGCCTGTGGAATTACTGACATGGTCATGCCTACAAGCACGGGTTGTGTCTCTTCTTCCTTCTCAAAAAAAAAACATTAGGTTGAAGGAAACATAGCACGGTCGTGTTGAGTTGATAGGGCATGCCTCCCTTAACTGAGTGACACATGTCGAGGTCATGTCATTTCGACACGACCTGTGTTTTTGCTGGTTGATGGGTTTAAAAACCTAGCACGATTGTGGTTTCCTTCACACAAAAGTGTGGAAACCTAGCAGCATCTACCTCCCTTCTCTTCTATTCCCCTTTCAACACCTTTCTCCAATCTTTTTCCTCTATTACTTCCCTTTTTCTACTCTCTAGCCCTTCTCCCCTCTTCTCAAGATCTCTTCACCTTCTTCCAAGAAACCTTCTTCCTCCTTCTTGGATCTCTTTTCTTAGATTTCAAGCACTCTCTCTCTCCCTTATACTTAAGATAATCTCTAACATCCTGAAAAGGTTTCATAGGAGTGGCAGATCAAGCGGAGGTGGTGAAAATCCAGGCAAAGACAAGGGCAAAGGAGTTGACAAAGGCATGGGGAAGCCAGTTGAAAAAGCTAAGACAACTAGTAAGGGAATGAAGATGTCACGCGACGAATGTAACGAGAACTAGTATGACATTATTTTTAGTACAAATGATCAAAAAGCTAAATTTGAGATTCTTGCTTGCCGTAAACTTACTTGCACTTATTACTTAGATCGTTACACAATCGACATATTATGAATTAAGGGCGATATTGATTGGATGTTTAACAATATAGGTTGGATAGAATTCATAAACATTAGCTACCCGACCTATCCTAGAATTACCATAGAATTTTTTTAGCTCTATAGAGATCCACTTCAATTCAAGTGGAAAGGATTTAGGGGAATAACTTTCCGATTAGTGAATAATGATTTTGAGTGGACTCTACATAATTTCAATATTTTTTTTGGTTTGCCTAGTAGATGTACATGCGATTTAGATGACTCCTTCAACAGTGAGAAATTTTGGGAAGATATAGTTATTTCTAACGAGCCCTATGACCCATCATGATTACAAGAATCATCACTCCAAAACTCAATTTTTCGTTACTTATACCATATTATGTGTAAAACCATCTTTTGAAGAGCAGAAAGTGACGACATAGTAAGGAAAATAGAGTTCATTTTTGTTTATGGTTGATGTTAAATAATGTGTACTTTGATTCAGGATTATACTTTTTACGAACTCTAGCAAGGTATGGAAAGGCTTCTTCAGGGAGTATAGTTTTTAGGGGTCTGATAACTCGCATCGTTATAAATCTGGGTTATGAATTGTATGGATTAGAAATTTTATATGAAATCCCCAAAATAGACATCGATACATGTATAACAATGTAAATGATTTGTAGCGGAAATAGAGGCTATAGCTTTCTTAGAAGTAATGGGTCTCCTCTTCTCCTATCTAATCATATGTGAACGACAATTACAAACCTGGACAACTGGATGATTAAAGATACTCTAATTATCGACCTTACACCCACTTTTGAGGGCCATCTGTAATCCACATCCTATGGACCTACTATCTCCCCTACTTTAGAGCACCTCCACATTCCTGGGGGCCCAAGTTTTGATTTCTTTAACTTCCATTCTTCATTGGATGCTCTGCATAAAGAGCATAGATCCTTTCAACAAGTTTTGGAGGGATAGTCTGCTCTATCTCATAAGCAATTCCAGGAAGTTTGAAACCACATGAGGAGGAGAGAGAATTTTCAAGGTTAGGTTTTTAAATTGATAGATGAACAATATAGGGAGTGGGATAGAATGATGAACTTAAGACACACCATGAAGATAACTAGATATTAGATGGATACAATCTTTGCTTATCATAAGCGTCTTAACCGTGAATGGCTATATATGCCTAGATTTCCCCCTCCTTATTGTCCTTCACCACAATGTCACTACAAGAATTTTTGGATTCAACAACACCCAATAGACAACGGTGTTTTGAAAAATCGTTGTATTTTTTCATTTAACAACGGATTTTTCAAAAACCGTTGATGTTGATAAATTTTTTATGGAAAAAGACAACGGTTTTTAAAAAACTGTTGTCTTATGTATGTCAAAGACAACGGTTTTTTAAAAACTGATGTCTATTTGCTTGGTTACGATAACTAGTTTTAATTAACCGTTATCTATTTGTGTTGCTTACATGGTAATACACAACAGCGAGCGAGCGCGAAAATGAAAACGCCCGCCGTTTACATTTTAATGAGTAATATTTTAGATAACACACGGTACCTCCCCTTTTTGCCATGCCCTAGCTTCTTCGCCCAAACCCCGGCCCACCCTCGCCGACCCCTCTACCTTCCTCCTCTCCCTCTCACCCGACGTCGCCAACCCCTCCCTAGCCGATCGCCACCTATCCTCGGCGGAGTTGAGCCAGCCTCTCCTCTTCGTATCGCCGCAACCCATCATCGCGCAACCTCTCTATTTCTCCTTGGCACCAAACACTCGCATATGTTCCTCAACCTCGCTCTTAGGGCAACCACACTCGAAGCTCGCCATCCACAATCCATTCCATTGGAAACTCAGTGTGTGATCCATGGCTCTCACTAGCTGCTTCTTTTCTCTGCCGCCTCCGCCTCGTGGCGCCTACTCTAGGGTACATTCCGCTGCCGGCGCTACCGCCACTTCTCCTCCCTCCTCTGGAGCCCTAGATGTGATTCTCAGTTCGAGGATCATCGCTTGCCTTCGCGCCCAAGAGTAATCTCTACCCGTGTCAACTTTTTCGTTTAGAAAATCTTCCTACTTTAATTTGTTGTTATTATTGTTCGATCCTCGTGTCTTGGCTCGAGATTTATTGACATCTATAACCAAATATTTCAAGAGACATGATGGACAAGTAGTGACTTGTGAAGATTGTTGGTGCAGGAAGCACCAGATCGAACCTTGTTTTGATATTGGCAAAGGATTCAAAGTTAAGGGTTATTTGTTGTCTAACAATAGTGCTTGAGAGTGCAGGAAACAATGTCCTAGCGAAGGGCTGCTAGGCACCTGACGATGGGTTGTCAGGAAACCAAGTCCTGGCGAAGGGTTGCTGGGCGAAAACCAAGTCCTGGCGAAGGGCTGCTAGGCGAAAACCAAGTCCTGGCGAAGGGCTGCTGGGCGAAACTCAAGACCTGGCGAAGGGCTGCTGGGCAAAAACCAAGTCCTGGCGAAGGGCTGCTGGGCGAAACCCAAGTCCTGGCGAAGGGTTGCTGAGCGAAAACCAAGTCCTGGCGAAGGGCTGCTAGGCGAAAACCAAGTCCTGGCGAAGGGCTGCTGGGCGAAACTCAAGACCTGGCGAAGGGCTGCTGGGCAAAAACCAAGTCCTGGCGAAGGGTTGCTGGGCGAAACTCAAGACCTGGCGAAGGGCTGCTGGGCAAAAACCAAGTCCTGGCGAAGGGCTGCTGGGCGAAACTCAAGACCTGGCGAAGGGCTGCCGGGCAAAAGTCCAACTGGAGGAGCCGGTTGGTACCAGGTAAATTCTCCCGAGAGGAGTAGGTGAGGACGCGTTCCCCTTGAGGGAACATTAGGCGTCGGTTCGACCTAGGGCTCCATTTTGGAGACCAAAGTCAGAACCAAGACAGCTGAGGCTGTATAACCTATTATTTTATTGTTTTATTGTGTTTTGGACTAACCCTGGATGCAGGACCGAAGGAACGAGTGTCTGCAGCTCAGAATGCCTCAAAGGAGTGAGGCAACCGCTGACCAGGGCGCCCGGAGTGTCCCGGGCGCCCCCATGGTGACCACAAAACACAACAAGACAAGAAAGACTTCGACAGTACATACACAGGGCGCCCCCGCTGTCCCGGGCGCCCCCATTGCAAATCAACTCTGTCGCGTCTGCGCTACATGCACAGGGCGCCCCCGCTGTCCCGGGCGCCCCCAGCCAGATTTACCAAAGAAGACTCAGCGCTGCGGATAAGAGTTGGCCGAGTCAACCAGGGCACCCCCAGCGTACAGGGTGCCCCAGTCAAGACCTTATCCCGAGGTTCAAGGGATAAGTGGTTGACTGCGCTTTGTGTGGATCTGCTGCCACGTGGGGGGGCGCCCCCGTCGACCAGGGCGCCCCCAGGCCCTATATAAAGGGCCCTCGACCTCCTTCTTCACAGCATCAATCACTGCGACACTTCTGCGCTCTTCTGCTTCCGCGACACGCTCCAGAAATCTTCCAACTCGAGCTGACGACGTCCCGCAGCTCCGAAACTTCGATCTACACCGGACGTCGGTAACGAAGAGCTGTATTTAAAGTTTACTAAACTGTTCTTGTTATTATCTTTCTTGTAAACTTTTACGAACTTATAGAATTGCCCGCAGAAAACGGTCAACGACCGTGGGCCTTGGAGTAGGAGTCGACTCAGGCTCCGAACCAAATAAAACGACCGTGTTAGCGTTGTTTTGCTCTGTTTTATTCCGCTGCGCACTTACTCTTTTTAAATCCGAACGATTTGCGACATTCACCCCCCCCTCTCTCGCATTTCTCGATCCAACAAAGATTTCTTTTCTGCTATGCGTGATGTAAACAACGCAGATTTCTCTAATTTCTTACTATGTATGTTCAGTGTCTTCTGTTCCATTTTAGCACTGTTTTTGCATCAATTCCTTGATATTCTTATACTGTGTGATAGGTACTCTCAAGCTGGAACACCTAATGTCAAGGTTACATCTTTGTATAATCCTGATGCTCAGATATACTCTTTAAAGTTCAAGTAAACTTGATTGCTATTGAATGGTTAACATCTGCAATTTCACATTATTCTGGGTAAACACACATTTTTGTTAATTTGATTGAATTGCAAAATGTTCTGTCAAACATGTTTATTGTGGTTCCTTTTCATCTTGAGATTTCTGGTTCTTGGCAGGATTCTTCAAATTTTATGTAATAGAACTATGCAGCTTGAAATAAATGATACTTGCTTTTCACATTGGTGTGCCTTGTTATGTCATAAAATTAATGCTTTATGCAAATATAATGTTTCCTAATTTATAGGTGGCCACTTTGAAGGTGTTGGACCAACAAATGTAAATCATTGCTTTACTCTTCTCTGTTTCCGTAGGGTCATTTATGATATTATTCCCTTGCATTTCTATGTTTTAGAGGTAATTAACTTGGTTTTGGTCATTAATTCTTCAACTTTCTGCAGACAGAAATCGAGGCATAGACATCTGATGCTACAAAGTTAGTATTTTTCCATCTTCATCACCATATATATTCAACCAAGATTCACTCACTGAATAAGATGATTCTGCAGGAATGATCTGGAATTCACTTTTAATCAGAATGTGATCATAGAATGTTGGCATACCAAGTCATATGCTTTAGCATCTCTTATCTTGCTATATCAAGATTATGAAATTCTGATCTATTTGCTTGCAGTTATTTTGTGTTGGTTTCATAAAGAATTATTTTCTGTTGCATGTTTTTTTTGCGCCGCAGATTTATGACATGCAATTTGAGCTAACCGAAGTTGAAGCAAGGAAGGAGTGGTATCCATCAACTATATCATTTCTGAACTTGTTAAATACTCTTATTGCACAAGAGAAAGATGAAAGCCATCGAGGGAGAAGGTACTATCCTTTTTCAACCTGATAAATATATTCAACTTGAATATAATGATGCCCAGTAATCTTGTGATAACTCAAGGATCTATATCTCAAACTTGGCTCCTGATGTGACTACAGATGAGCTACGTGACCTTTTTGGAGGAATTGGGCAGGTATTGAATATGCACATCTATTAATGTCAGATATACTAGCTATCACCTATTTGCTTTATTAATATTGGTTAATTTACATCAGACTGATTGTCTTTTATGGTAAAAAATATTGATGTGTTCATATATTCATATGATCATTTATTTATAGTTTACATAGTAAAATGAAATCTGAACAACCTAGCATTGGACTTAAACTTGGTGATTGAAAATCTGGACTATTCAAGCATTGACCTTTTGGTTTAATTGCCTTGATGTGGTTAAGTTTACTCACAAAATTATTTGCTTAAGGAATTAAGGTAAAATCGTATAATATTTTTCATTATCCAACAAACCGTAATTTATGATGGGAATTACCATTCTATAAGCTGAGATAGTATCTTTGTTCTCTTTGGAGGACGTGCATATATCCATTATTAGGGTGATGAAAAGTTGTGTTCTACTGATATTAACTGTACCCTTGTCTATTTACAAGTACATGTACCTGATTTAGTTGTAAATGCATTAAGTAAATTCATTGTTCAGAAGGTAGTTTTAATTTTTGAAGGTCATGGATTTATTTGTTATAATATAGTTGTGTTATATGCATGGACTAGTAGCTTGATAATTGGTTATGCAACCAATTCCATATCAGACGTTAACTTTCCTGGAAATGATCATGTGATGTTCCTTCTGCAGTTTAACTTTTGTTTATAATTACTTCTGTTCTTTAGTGACGAGGAATGCCATTAGCCTTGTTTGCAATCTCAGAAATTGCAAATCTTTCTGCTCTCTTTGTGCATTGTTCTGATTAAGAATTGGTTCTGATACAATCCCCTCTAAAAAATTTTCTTATTTGTTAATTGTCATCCTTTGTTAGGGTATCTGCGAATAGCCATGATATATTATATGCAACCATTGATGTGTATTGTGCCCTTTACTGGGCATCTTAATCTCTTACGTATTGATGCTATGAGTTCAGACATACTATGCATTATATTCAAGAATTTTTGCATAGTGTAACATAGGTGGACTTGCATCTTCCCATATGGTTTGTTGTGCGTCTGAGCCAATTTGATACCTGGTTATTGGAAGGAAGAGAATAAAAAGCAATCAACTACATGGAAGATTGGTCTAATGTGAATCTATTTAGTCTCCTCAATCTTAATTTACACTTTTTGCATGAGAAGATTGCACTTTGGTTGCAAAAGCCTTGGGAACTATTTAGTTGTTTTGATCAACAATGAGCTTGAATCAGTTGATCTTTTCTGAAATAGGTTGACAATGTTACACATGAATTAGCTGATTACTCTATGATTTGCTTATGAGGAAATTTCAGATACTGTTGGTGCAGGAAGCACCATATCGAACCTGGTTTTGATATTGGCAAAGGATTCAAAGTTAAGTTTATTTGTGATCTAACGTTGTTCACTGAGTGTGCAGAAAAAGCCCTAGCGAAGGACTGCTAGGCACCTGGCGAAGGACTGCCAGTATCCAAGCCCTAGCAAAGGACTGCTAGGCACCTGGCGAAGGACTGCCAGTATCCAAGCCCTAGCGAAGGACTGCTAGGCAATTGGCGAAGGACTGCCAGTATCCAAGCCCTAGCGAAGGACTGCTAGGCAACTGGCGAAGGACTGCCAGTATCCAAGACCTAGCGAAGGACTGCTAGGCACCAGGCGAAGGATAGCTTGGACTGAAGCCCTAGCGAAGGAATGCTAGGCACCGAGCGAAGGGCAGCTCGGCATCCAAGACCTGACAAAGGACCGTCAGGCAAAAGTCCAACCAAAGGAGCGGTTGGCATCAGGTAAATTCTCCCGAGAGGAGTAGGTGAGGACGCGTTCCCCGTCGAGGGAACAGTAGGCGTCGGTTCGACCTAGGGCTCCATTTTGGAGACCAAAGTCAGAACCAAGACAGCTAAGGCTGTATAAACTAATAATTAATTGGTTTATTGTGTTTTGGACTAACCCTGGATGCAGGACCGAAGGAACGTGTGTCTGCAACTCAGAGAGCCTCAAAGGAGTGAGGCAACAGCTGAGCAGGGCGCCCTGAGTGTCCAGGGCGCCGCCAAGGTGAACCAGAAACAAATGAAGCAAAAAGGGCTTCGGCTGCTTACTGGGCAGGGCGCCCTCAGCAGCCAGGGCACCCTCAGCAACCAGGGCGCCCTCAGCAGCCGAGGCGCCCCGCGCCCAAGCCTGCGAAGCGTCACCCTTATCCAGCCGAGAATTTTGCGCAGAAGAAGTCAAGCAGGGCGCCCTCTGCGACCAGGGCGCCCCCAGAGTCAAAGTTATCCCTATTCGGATGGGATAACGCTTGAACGAGCTAAAACCAGATCGGTTGACACGTGGCAAGGCGCCCCCGACGTCCAGGGCGCCTCGAGGTGCTATAAATAGCACCCAACGCCCAAGCTTTCAACAACAACTTCGAAACAATGACTCTACGCTCTTATGCTCTCGCGCTACGCCCCGGAATCCTTCCAACTCGAGCCGACGACGTCCTGCTGCTCCGAAAAAGTCGATCTTCCTCGGACGTCGATAAAAAGAGCTATTTAAGTTTACTGCACATACTTTTGTAATCAAATTTGTAAACTTGTTTTGCGTCTGATATAGAATTGCCCAAAGTAAACGGTCAACGACCGTGGGCCTTGGAGTAGGAGTCGACACAGGCTCCGAACCAAGTAAATCGAACTGTGTCTCTGTGTTTCTAATTTCCGCTGCGTACTTGCTCTAAGCTTTCCGAAAGAAAAACGATTTCCGATATTCACCCCCCTCTATCGGTTTTCACGATCCAACAGATACCTATAGCTTATTAGCATTTATCTATTAGGTGATGGATGCCCAGATATATTTTACGATAATTGTTTAGTCCTTGGGATCCATTCAAAATTCCGATTATACTTTGTTTTGTGTTCTTTAATCTGCCTATTGTTTGTGTATTCACCTGCATATGAGCAACAATCAGCACTATAGGTTTCTTGTTTTACATTCTTTAGGTGTTAACATTTCAACTCATAAATGCTGCTGATTTTTCTTGCACATCAAGTGAGCTCAATGATTGTATCATTTTAGCAAGTGAATTTTGCACTTGTTTTATTATTGAAGTACTACCATTGACTCTTAATTTCTCTTAAAAGGGATATATTTTCTTATTGCCACCCCTCAATTTATGCCTATATCAATCACCTTGCAAGAACCTAGAATTAGCTTTTGGTTACTTTTTGATTTCATTTCTTTCCACCTCAATTTATACATCTGTTTTTTGTCTGTATTTCTGATGTTTCCTTGATTCACAACATATTTTGACTTTAAATGAAATCTGCATGTTTCATTTCCCTATCCACCACCATTTTTTTTTGCCTTTTCGCAACATAAATAAAATAAGATCTGGTGCATTCATGATTCATTCTTCATCCACTGAGGCAATCATATGGTTAATATTTCATACAATGGGCATTTTCTATTTGATCCATTTCTTTCCTAAGGTCACCAAGTATATAAAAATTTGACATTCCGTGTCAGTTTTTTTTACCAAATAGTGAGTTTCATAAAAAATCATTTTTAAAAAAAATTGTGACAAAATTTGCTAGTTTAGCATATAAACTGAGAATTTCTGAAGTACTTGTCATTTCATAGGTTGGCAGGATCAAGCAAAAACGAGGCTACAAAGATCAGTGGCCTTGGAATATAAAGATATATACAGATGAATCGAGAAACAACAAAGGAGATGCTATACTCTCATATGAAGATCCTGCTGCTGCACATTCTGCTGGAGGCTTCTATAATAGTAAGCTATATACTTTGTATTATAGAACTTGACTGTTCTTCTGATGATTTTATTCCTTTATATATTGTGAAACATCTTTATAGACTATGACATGAGAGGATACAAGATTAATGTTGCAATGGCAGAGAAGACTGCACCCAAAGTACCCCCTTCATATGGCCATGGGTATTGAGTTTTAGTTTGATTTTCCCCTCCTTTTGTTTTGAAGAAGTTGAACTTTAATTCTTTAAAAGGCTTGAAACGCTAGACTTGATATTCATTCCTATCATTAGTTGATTTCTTTCACATTTTTTGCACACCAACTTGTCTCCATACAATCACATATTTGTTATTTGCCCATATCATGCCAGGTTACTGGTTCAACTTCAATTCAACTTCAACCTAACTTAGACATTTTTTGGAATAAACTTGATAGAAGATAATCAGTGCATGGCCAAAATATTGGAAGACAGTTCTAGGTAGGATGCAAAGACTAATTTCTAATTCTATTGATACACAAGTCTACTACTTGTTGATTTTCATTCTATAATTAGTATATAAGGTAGTGAGATACTTGAAAATAGGCCTTCATCAATCTGACAACCGAGAGTTAAATTATAATCTAAGTTCTTCGTGAACAAGAGAGTTATGATATTGTCATACACAGATTTATAGAGGTCAAGTTGCAATAGTTTCACTTTTAATTTAGGAACAGCTTGCAGCATCCTTGTTGCTTTGTAGGAGTGTAAGGGCTAATATTATTAGTTGTGAATGCTCATTTTATATTTCTATTTGTTTTGACAATTCATATACAAGGGAAGGAATCAACTTCTGGTGCAAAGCTAAGGGGCGCGACTGTCTTCATCTGGTTGACTACACTTGGATGATATTTTGATGGATAGAGAATTATGAAGCTATTGGATATATTTTGATGATGTTTGGACTAATTTGGATGATGTTTGGACATGATTCTTAATGTATATGATATTTTGATGATGCTATCTCAGTTTGGACTAATACTGGAGATATCTTGATGTATGATACTTGCGTAGTATGATGTATGATATTTGATGATATTTTGATATATGATAGTTTGAAGTGTGTTTGCTCAATATTATTTAATTATTTAAATAATTTATTTTTTAAATGGTATTTATTGTAAATTGTTGGCTGCCTCAACCAAAAGACAACGATTTTTATTTGTTGTCAAATTATTGTTTAAATCACACACAAACAACGGGTTAATACTATTGTTAACATGTTGTCGATCACATTAAAAGACAATGGTGCAAAACCATTGTTGTACTGTTGTTATTGACTATAAACGACAACGATTTTTAACTGTTGATGTTGAGCACCCCTTTTAACAACATGACCTTTAACAACAGTGTTTTTAGCCTACGACAATGGTGAACGCCCGTTGTTAATAAGCATTTTTCTACTAGTGTGCCCTCCTACCTATCCTCACCCACCACCCCGCTAAGTTCATTTGTGGCAATGAAATGTCTCAGTTTGGGGGTTGGACATATGTATAGATTTGTTTGTCATTTTGCAGTTTATTTGTTACCTGCATTTCTTTCAGTTCAATTTGTTTAAGTTGTTTCATTTGAGTTAGCTTGTTTCTAGTTTAGTCTACTTTGCTTAGATTGTGTTACATCAACAATTTTGCTACTGTTGACTTGTTCTTAAGCAAGAATTCTAGCACATTGGTTCTTGACTCATGTTGTCATGATTTTAAATGCTAGTATGCTTGGTGAGCTCCTATTCTCTATCTTTGGTAGCATTAAGTGAGAAATGCTTTATTGAAATATTTGTGTAATTACCTAGTTTTAAAATCTCTTTTCACATTACTGAATTTGGATAGTAGATAACTTTAAAAGCAGTCATACACTACAACAAAAATGCTAAAAGATAATACCACAAAGACAACAGTTTTACGAGAAACCATTGTGATTTTGGTAAAAGATAATGGTTTTTGACAAAATCATTGTCTTTGAGTGCCCATATAACACAAATGACAATGATTTTACACTATCCGTTGTCATTGAGCACAAATTTTTTTAAATCAACAACGCATTTTACAATGGGTTTCCAAAACTGTTGTTGTTAAGAGTTTTTTTATCTTAACAATAGTTGGGACAACGGTTAAATGAATCATTGTAAATAAGAATGTCTTCACAATGCTTGAAACAATGATGCATAAACCAGTATCGTTGTGATAATAAGACAATAATTATAAATCGTTATAAATGAAATTATAACTATGTTTTCCTGCCTCAAAACTCTCGCTAGAAATTCGGACACGTATTCGACTTTCATTAGTAATCACAAAAAGAAAAAAAAAATTAAATGACCACTTTTAAACCCTAGGAAGCATACACCCAAAACCACAACCCTTTGTCCGAAAAAACAACTCCTATGCCAATGCAATCCCAAAGCCTCATCTTCACAATGCGATCCTAAAGCCTTCATCTTCTCCATTTCATCTTCACGGTTCTCCCTCTAGGAAGCGGATCTCGTTTTTTCTCTAGGAAGAAGATCTAGGGGAACCAAGCTTTTGTTTTTCCGATTCTCTATCATCCTATTTTGTTGGTGAGTGTTGCTCTCAAAACCAATCTTCATCCAGTAGAAGGTTAAAATATTCTCTCCTTGTGTGTTCCTATCTAATTGGGTCGGTGTTCGAAGAGATTTCATTGTATCTTTGTAAACCAATGCACATGTGGTGTTTTCCACATTACTAGAACGTGCAATTTTCCTATACCTGATTTTTATTTTTTGTACTTTAAATATTTATTTATTTGTAAAAGTCAAGTTTTTGTGGGATTGAAGTGTTTTCTTTTGATGCGTGCACATTTCTTTGGTATTCTAATTAATTGCTCCCTCTCTAGATTTTGTTAGTTTATGTTATCATGTTATTAAGTTCAGTTTCTTGGTGAAATCATTGAAGAATTTTTCCGCACAAGAAAATAACTAATCTTTTCCATCAGTTTTTTGGTATTTAATCAGCCGTGTGGGCTGTGTAGTACTATACATATGTAGTTTGTATTTATTCCAGTAGTGTGGGCTATATTAAACTATATGGTTGTATTTTCTTTTATGGCTGTGTGGACTGTAGCTTAATATACTTGTACACCATTATAGCTACGTATCTAAGTTGTATCTATATTGTCATAAGGGAGGAGATATTGTTTGTTTGTCGGGAAAGCATACCTCTGGGGTGTGACAATTTATTAGTATTAGAGCCACAAGTTGTGAAGCCTGTTTATTTTTGTTTTTTAGAATTTTATGGTTTGCTCTCTTAGTGTAAGTTTTTGAGTTTTGAGACCAAACAACGATAGGACATCTCCGAGCTATAGGATGTTACGTATACCTTTGGTGATTAGCTTACCTTTTATGTTCACTACCTTGTTTAGGTTATGGTTAGATTTGTTTGAATGTCTATTAGATGCTCATTGATTTGGTTTAGTAATGTAAGAGATCAGTTGACATATTGCAGACTGACGAGTCAGAAAGTGAGGGTTGAACCTATCAACAATCTACTAGAGATCAAAGACTACAGTCTCAAGGAATTTCTCCTATCATACTATTAGTAGTATCCGTACCAACTACTACTAGTTGGGTGAGGGATAGAGCACGTATACCATTATTGTCCAGATCAGTAAAGGACTGATTTACGTTGTTTCATGGAGATTCTGACCTTTAAGTCATTCATACTTAGTTAGATGACCTAAAAGGAACATTTGAGTGGATGACCTGCATTAATGTAGAAGAGGTAGAATTAACTGCATACTATCCCAGTCAATAGATGCTTGATGTATCCTATTCGATGGGGATTTTGGCCAAGGATCACGTACTTGATTAAATAACCTAGAAAGTGTTGGTGCAATTGACCCAAGTTTGATCGGTATGATCATGTGTTTTGATGTGTGTATGTCAATATGATTAAGTTAGGTTTTCATATTGGTTTTGAAAGTGAGTTTGTAAGCTGGGCAATCGACTGACAGCATTGAGAGAAACTCACAGAAAGATCAGTTGACTAGGGTTGGAAACAGTCGACTGGTTCGTTCTAAAACTAGTCGTTGGCTAGGCACCAGTCGACTGGTCCTAGTGGTAGTCGACTGGTGCTGGGGCTGAGCCATTTTGTTAGCAGTTCTCTCCTCTATTTAAGAGAAATCTTTGGGACATGAAGATGTTATGAACTATGATTGTAAAACCTTCTTGCTGTGTGCCCAAAACTTCTAAAGTCTATTCTCTTCCTCAAACTCTAAGTCCCATCTTGTAAAGAGGAAGAGATGATATTGTAAGGGTTTCTCCATCTTCAAGCTTGATTGAAAAGGAGAAGAGCATAGTGGAGCTTGATTGTGTGCGTGTGGATCCTTGGATTAGTCACCTCAAGGAGGTGGAGACCAAGTAAATCAAGAGAGTTAGTATTGTCTTCATAGTTTTTATTTTTGTTTATATATTTCTTATGCTTTAGCTAATATTTTGTAGACAAAATCCAAGAGAAGCTATTCACCCCTTCCCTCTCTAGCTAGACGTAAAGGTCCCAACAAGTGGTATCAGTGCAAGGTTTCATTTCGGGAGAACTCACCGTCAACCGAAACATTAAGATGACGTTTCAAGCGGGATAAAACATCGCAAGATCACCGTTCTTCGACGACAAGATTTTGCTTATTGGAAAGGTAGAATGGAGTATTATTTAATGAATGATATTCAAAATTAAATTAGTGTTGTAGATGGTTTTGAGATGCCAAAGGAAGAGGATTTCAAAGGCATAAATGAAGGATGACAAGTCACGGGCTTGTGTGCATCCAAGGGGCGAGAGCCAAAGGAATAGAACTTCAAAGGGGCGAGCTGGGGAAGTGGACTTCAAGGCATACGCGAAGGATGAACTCTGGAGAGGTTGAGAGTGAGTTTGTATATTGGGCAGTCGACTGGAAAGCAAAGCAGTCGACTGACAGCGTTGAGAGAAACTCACAGAAAGATC
Organism: Boesenbergia rotunda; assembly: GCA_024364735.1. Lineage (NCBI taxonomy): Eukaryota > Viridiplantae > Streptophyta > Magnoliopsida > Zingiberales > Zingiberaceae > Boesenbergia > Boesenbergia rotunda. The sequence continues at coordinate 33,754 of JAGFNQ010002259.1, read as the reverse complement.
AGCCGACTAGAGTTGGAACCCGACGACTGGTCCGTTCGAAAAGTAGTCGTTGGTTAGGCACCAGTTGACTGGTTCTATTGGTAGTCGACTGGTGTCAGGGCTGAGCTGCTTTGTTAACAGCTCTCTCCTCTATTTAACAGGAAGCTTTGGGGCATGATGAGGTTACGAACTATGATTGTAAAACCTTCTTGATGTGTGCCCAAAGTTTCTTAAGCCTACTCTCTTCCTCAAACTCTATGTCCCATCTTGTAAAGAGGAAGAGATCATCTTGTAAGGGTTTCTCCACCATCAAGCTTGATTGAAAAGGAGAAGAGCATGTGGAGCTTGATTGTGTGGGTTGGATTCTTGGATTATTCACCTTAAGAAGGTGGAGACCAAGTAAATCAAGGGAGTTAGCATTGCCTTAATTATTTTTGTTTTTGTCTATACATTTCTTATGTTTTAGCTAATATTTTATAGACAAAATCCAAGAGATGATATTCACCTCTCCCCCCTCTAGCTAGACGCAAAGGTCATAATAAGTGGTATCAAAACAAGTTTCATTTCGGGAGAACTCACTGACAACCGCAACATCAAGATGGTGTTTCAAGAGGGATATAGCACCGCATGCCCACTATTCTTCGACAGCAACGCTTGTGCTTATTGAATAGGTAGAATGAAGAATTATTTAATGAATTATATTGAACATTGGTTTAGTGTAGTAGATGGTTTTGAGATGCCAAAGGGCCAAAGGATAAGAGGCGAGCACCTTTCCCAACCAAAAATTCGACAAAAGAGATCATGAAAAAGGCTCGAGTAAATGCAAAGGCCACAACAACTCTACATTGTGGCCTTTCTAAGGAGCAATTAAACAAAGTCGGGTCATTCAACTCCGCCAAAGAGCTTTGGGAAAAGCTCATCGAGTTAAATGAAGGGTCGAATGAATAAAGGAGAACCAAGAAGGACCTTTTGGTGGTTCAACTTCAATCCTTCACCATTGAGATAAATGAGACCGTGAGTCAATTGCATGGTAAATTCAAGGAATTTGTCAATGAGCTTCATGTAATAGGTGAGAAAATTGACAATAGAGACCTTGTAAGGTATGTGCTTCAATCATTCCCTAAAACCACTTTATGGGCTTCAATGGTTGATGCTTATAAGGTTTCTAGGAATCTTTCTTTACTTAAGCTTGATGAATTATTTTGCGAATTTGAATTACATGAACAAACTAACGTGTCTTCAAATGAAAAGAGTATAACTCTTATTGTAGAGAAAGAGAGGAAGAAAAAGGACAAGAAGAAGGCTTCATATTCATCATCCTCCGATTCAGATGAATCAAGCGCCTCAATGGAAAGTGATCAAGAGGCGCATATGGTAAGGAAGATGAGAAAAACATTTAAAAAATTTTCTTCTAACAAATCTCATGGTAGAAAAAACTCAAGAAGCAAGAGTAGGACAAGAAAGATCATATGCTATAATGGCCATGAGGAAGGATACATAAGGGATGATTGTCTCCTCTTGAAGAAGAAGGAAGAGAAAAAGAAGGAAGAAAAGAAGAAAATAAAAGAAAAGGGCAAGAAGGTTCAAAATCTAAAGGCAACATGGGATGATCCTTCGTCATTAGAAGAGGAAGAATATCATGTGTCCTATTTTTCCTTAATGGGAATTGAAGACATGACCTCCACATCATCAGAAGATGAAAAGAGCTCAAGTGAAGATGAAGAAGGGAGCTCAAGTGAAGGGGGAGGTCGGTCTTCGGATTTGGACATCTCGATAAGTGAGGTATACAATCTATCCACTACCACTTTAGTTAAAATTATTTCTAGCAATAATGATGATTTATTTAAGGCTAGAAAAAAGATTAAATATTTGAAAAATGATATTTACATGCTTATGAAAAACTAGAATCCATGACACTTAAAGATGGTATGCATGTTTCCTCTAGAATAAATTCAAATGTTTCTTTCTTAGAAAAAGAAAATAATAACTTAACGGAAAAGGTAGATTACCTTATTAAAGCCCTTAGAAAATTCGAGTTTGGCTCCAACACTGTAGACATGATTATTAAGTGCCAAAGAGCAAGTTTCAAGAAAATCAGGCTAGGATATGATCAATCAAACCATGAATAGGCCTATCATTGCTTGCTTGCTAGGGGACAATCAAAAACCAAGACTCTAGATAGAAAATGGATCCCTAATGAGTACTTAGTTAACCCAATTAGAAAGAATTTTATTGGGTGCCAATTTCCATCCTCAAGGGTTAGAGGATTTAGGGATAAGTTAACCATGCATGATAAAAAAATTCAAATTTTTGAGAAATGGTTGACTTGAGACATTAAGGGGGAGCACTTAGCCAAATAGAAATTTATGATCAAATGGTCTAATTAGGGATTACTTTTATTACATCTCATATTTAATTGATTTATGATTTTATTTATGCATATAAGATGCTAGGATGATACTCATAATTCACATGTGCTTATAGTATTTTGATGATTATAAAATATATCATTTGAGCAAAAATAGACCAATTATGGGGAAAATAAATATTTAATTAATGAACATATTGCTCATAGATCATAGTTATATATTTCAAATAATTTGAAATCAATTTTGTATTTTACTTACTATGGTATAGATTTGAAAAAATACATGATTTCAAAACTAGGGCTTTAGTGTGATACAAAAATTGAAAGTTTTTTTTAAAGTTTTTCAATTTTTAGTCAAAAATTCAAAAATATTTTGATTTTTCATGAAAACATATTTTTACTTATTAGAGGATATTAAAAGAAATATGTTTGTAAAATTTCATGATTGTTCAAATTTTTTGGAATTTTCGGTGTATTTTTGAATTTCGACTCAAAAAGCTGAAATTTGGATCAGATTTGTGCTAGTCGACTGATCTTTCTGTTCCTTGGTATGAAGGGTAGTTTCGTTGAGTCCATTCGATTGATAACTGTCTCAGTCGACTGAAACTCTGATTTTTTGATTTTGGTTGAATTTTTCAAAAAATCTACTCCCTTTGTTTTACTTTGATGTCTTTGTTTGAATTGTTTGGTGTAATACTTTTGACGGTATCATAGGGAGAGAATAGAAGGGATTAAGTTAGATCTTAACTTTATTTTCTCTATGCTTATACAAAAATTGAAAATCATGAGATAAAGCATAGGTTAAGAGGGAGCTTGGATATTTATAATGCTTCATGTTATACTATGCTTTATATTTTTAAAATTGCTATATTTATGCCTAACTTAAACATATTGTCACACATCAAAAAGGAAAAGATTGTTAGTGCAATCGACTCAAGTTTGATAGGTACGATCATGGGGTTTAATGTGTGTGTCAATATGATTAAGTTAGATTTTCATATTGGTTTGATGTGTTTGTTTAAGTCATGGAGGACTTGGTAAACCATACATGAGGAACAACAAAATGAAACCATCTGAGGAGGAGAGTCAAAGGAAGAGGACTTTAAAGGTTAAGCCAAGGAAGTAGACTTCAAAGACATACATGAAGGATGACATGGAGGCAAGTCACGGGTTTGTGTGCATCTAAGGGGCGAGAGCCAAAGGAAGTGAACTTTAAAGGGGTGAGCTGGGGAAGTGGACTTCAAGGCATACGTGAAGGATAGACTTCGGAGAGATTGAGAGTGAGTTTGTAACCTGAGCAGCCGACTAGCAAGGTAAGCAGTCCATTTGCAGCATTGAGAGAAACATACAAAAGGACCAGTCGACTAGGGTTGGAACCAGTTGACTGGTCCGTTCTAAAACTAGCCGTTGGCTAGGCACCAGTCAGCTAGTCCTAGTGGCAGTTGACTGGTGTCGGGGCTGAGCCATTTCGTTAACAGCTCTCTCCTCTATTTAAGAGAAAGCTTTAGGGCATGGAGAGGTTACGAACTGTGATAGTAAAACCTTCTTGCTGTGTGCTCAAAGCTTCTAAAGCTTACTCTCTTCCTGAACTCTAAGTCCCATCTTGTAAAGAGGAAGAGATCATCTTGTAGCGTTTCTCCACCTTCAAGCTTGATTGAAAAGGAGAAAAGCATAGTGGAGCTTGATTGTGTGGGTGTAGATCTTTGGATTAGTCACTTCAAAGAGGTGATGACCAAATAAATCAAGGTAGTTACCATTATCTTAATTATTTTTGTTTTTGTCTATACATTTCTTGTGCTTTAGCTAATATTTTGTAGACAAAATCCAAGAGAAGTTATTCACCCCCCCCTCTAGCTAGATGCAAATGTCCCAACAAGTGGTATCAGTGCAAGGCTTCATTTCAGGAGAACTCACCGTCAACTGAAACATCAAGATGACATTTCAAGAGGGATATAGCACCGCACGACCACCGTTCTTCGACACAAAGATTTTACTTATTGGAAAGATAGAATGGAGTATTATTTAATGAATGATATTGAAAATTAGATTGGTGTTGTAGATGGTTTTGAGATGCCAAAGGATGAGAGGGGAGCATCTCTCCCAATCACAAATTGGACAAAAGTGATCATGAAGAAGGCTCAAGCAAATGCAAAGGTCCACAACAAATCTACAATGTGGCCTTTCCAAGGAGCAATTGCACAAAGTCGGGTCATTCAACTCTGCCAAAGAGATTTGAGAAAAACTCATCGAGTTAAATGAAGGGTCGAATGAATCTATTAGATGTGCATACTAAAAGACTTGCTCTTTATATATATATATGATCATCTACATTTTGAAAAGAGAATCACAACATCACAGATGCGTATTTACATTAGTATATGCATAAAAGACCAATACTGTGCACTGTAGATAACATGGTATGTGGTGTCATACGGAAGATCGTGTTATCAGTCCCTTGCATAGTATAAGTAAGAGGCTCACAACCGAGATGGATTTGGACAAACCATCGGGATGACTGTAGTGTAATTAGGTGTGGTTTATCTTGACCATAGAATTACACTGGTGTGCTTTGTGTGCATTAAGCAGGACCAAAACTAGAGATCATCCAATTTGTACTGATTTAATAATTGGATTGGATCTCGGATTTATTATGGAGTACAATCCTTAAATCCCGATATAATAAAGGGCACATATAGTTAATTATTATTTCTTTAATTTACCAATGGGCGGGATTTATTTTGCTAAATCGATAGGCTCGGTAAGTTGGGAAATAATATTAATTATATGGTGTGCCATTGATTATTGACGGAATCTGTGTCCTGGTGAGTCGAGATGATGATGACCCCTTGATGAGCTCATAAGGTTCATCATGTTAAACCCTGCAGGTGGATTTGATCCGACATGATGATAAGGTTGAGTGGTACTAGTCAAGGAGCCAGAAGTCGATTAATTAAAATTGTCAGTAATTTAAATTAATCAACGGACATTCGAGATCATAAACACGGGGGGATGGATGACTCATAATAGGTGGAGCTCATATGTAAATATGGTGGTTGGTGAGGTAATTCAATGAGGATTCTTCAGTGGAATGGATTTTCATTAATGGATCGGGTTTGGATCCATTAGCAAGCCAAGATCCAACTCCTCCTCATGGTCCCTATCGTAGCCCTATATATACCCCATGGTGGCATGAAACTAAGTTGATAATTAATCCAATTGAAACACTAGAAAACCCTAGCCTCTCCTTCTCTCCTCTCCTCCTCCTCCTCCTCCTCTCTCTCTCACTCTCCCTCTCTGCGGCACCGAACGACAAGTGGAGTCTCTTCTCCACGCGTGCATGCGATTAATCCATCTTGAGGTGATTAATTGCTAAAAGGGAGCAGTGATTAATTGCATTGCATGCAATTAATCTCCATGTGATTAACTACTCGAAGGGAGCAGTTTTCTTCTCCATGCAAGCTTCTTCCTCTCCGTGGAGAAATGCCAGGGAGATGGAAGGTTACTCATGCAACCTTCTGATGCTCCTGTGGAGAACCGCCTACGAGTAGGAAGGTTGCTCCTTCGGCTGCTTCGGTGGAGAAAGTCCACCTGGCGCTGCCTTTGGCGGTGGAGAAAGACCAATTGGCCACCGACTTATGTGGAGGAGGAAAGATGCACACGACATCTTGTTGATCATCGCCGACTGTGAGTTGTCGAGAGTGTCAAGGTGCTCACGACATCTATTCTCCAAGGTTGCTCACACCTCTCTTCTCCAAGGATCTTGTAGTTGCGTGCATTGGAGAAATCAGTCAGCAACTTGTTTTCTTGTAAGAAAGTTGCTCAGCAATTTTCTTTTGAGAGAAAGTAGAAAAGTTGCGGCCTGTAGATTTCTCCAAGGAAGAAATGCAACGCATGTTGCCATATAGAAGAAGATGAGGTGCCGGTGGTGGAGGAAAGGAAAGGAATGGTTTGTGTTTGGATTATCTTTTTCCTTGGAGTGGCCGGCGACATCCCTTTGGTTAGGGATTGGTTGGCGCAAGGAGAAGGGATCGAATAGGTGACCATGGTTGTTGGTAGATCATCGCCCACACAACGTCTAAGTGGGGAGGGTCATACGGTAGAAGATCGTAAGGTAACGGAAGGTATATACTCTTCCTTGGCTCCTTTTGTTCCTTTAATTTTGTTTCGTCATTTTATGTGGAAATTAGATTATTAGTTAATCGTTATAATAATTAATTAATTGGACCCTGATTATAAACACAAAAATCGGCGATCCACTCGTCGTCTCTTCCGCGGTCGTTCGGTTAGGAGAATTACAAGGCACGATATTTGTGATTGGCCATGTTGTAATTCATACCTAACAATACGATGAGGTGATAGTCGTTGGGAGACGGGTCTCCATTTGGATTAAAATTTTCAATCCGTAGACATGGAGAGGTCTCTCAAGAACGACCAAGTATTCATTAGGGAAACATGTCAAGCTGGTTCCATCAGAATCAAGGAGAGCCAAGAAGGATCTCTTGGTGGCTCAACTTCAATCCTTCACCATGAAGACAAATGTGACCGTGAGTCAATTGCACGGTAGATTTAAGGAAATTGTCAATGAGCTTCATGTAATAGGTGAGAAAATTGACAATAGAGACGTTGTAAGGTATGTGCTTCAATCATTCCCTGGAACTACTTTATGGGCTTCAATAGTTGATGCTTATAAGGTTTCTAGTGATCTTTCTTTAGTTAAGCTTGATGAATTATTTTGCGAATTTGAATTACATAAACATGTTCAGAAGTATACTAAAAGCTTTGCTTTCTGTATGAACATCTACATTTTGAAAGAGAATCACAAGATCATTGTTTGCATGTTTATATTAGTATGTGCATATTGTCTGATACTTTACATTGTAGACAACATGGTGTGTGGTGTCACACAGAAGATCATGTTATCAGTCCCTTGTAAAGTATAAGTAGAGGCTCACAACCGAGATGGATTTGGACAAACCATCGGGATGGTTATAGTGTGATTTGGTATTGGTTTATCTTGACCATATAATTACACTAGTACACTTTGTGTGTATTGAGCAAGACCGACATAGAGGTGATTCAATTTATACTGACATTATAATTGAATTAGACCACAGTTTATTATGGAGTACTTGCTCTGAATCCTGATATAATAATGGGCACATGTACTTAATATTTATTTTTTTGATTTACCAATAGGCGAGATTTATTCTGTTAAATCGATAGGTTCGGTAAGTTGTGAAATAATATTATTTACATGGTGTTTCGTTGATTATAGACGGAAATCGTGTCCTGGAGAGTCAGGTTGATGATGCCCCCTTGATGAGCTTATAAAGTTTATCATGTTAAATCCTGCAGGTGGACTTGGTCCGACATGATGATAAGGATGAGTGGACCAATCAAGGAGTTAGATGTTGATTAATTAAATTGGTCATTAATTTAAATTAATCAACGGGGATTCGATCTTAAACACGGGGAGATACTTGTACTCATAATAAGTGGAGCCCATATTTAAATATGGGGGTTGGTGAGGTAGATCAATGAGGATCCTTTAGTGGAATGGATCTTCATTAATGGATCAGCCCTTGATCCATTAGGTGGCCAAGACCCAACTCCTCCTCATGGTCCGTATTATAGCCCTATATATACCCATGTAGTCATGAGACAAGGCATCCAATTGAACCCCAAGCCTCTCTCTTGGTTTTCCTCTCTTAGGGTTTCTCTCTCTCCTAGGGTATTCGGCACCGGCGGTGAAGGAAGGAGAAGAAGGGTCGGGTGAGGGAGATTATACCTCTTCCTCTTAGTTTTCTTCTCCGGTTCCATCCCTTGGGCGTGCGCAAACCTATAGGAACAAGAAAACTTGGCCGGCGGCAAGGAACAAATGAGCTCTTCTCTCCTTGTGGCGCCGGTGGCGAGAGGGAAGGAGGGAGCCAGCGGTTGGGGTTGAGAAAAGAGGAGAGCTTTTTCTTCTTCTCTCACTACTTCTTCTTTATCCTCTACCTTTCTTCCACTGGTCAACATCTCTTATATGCCGGGAAGTGGCCGGCAGTGCTTTGGAAGAAGGCTAGGGTTCCGGCGGCCGGCGGCGCAAGAAGGAGCCCTCCTTTTAGGGTTTTGGCGCGAGTGAAGAAGGTAATATTGGAAGGCCTTGGTGACTTCGGTTCTTGGTAGATCGTCGCCCACATGACGTCTAAGACGGGAGGCTTATATTATAGAAGATCGCGAGGTAAAAGGGAAGGTATGACTTCTCCTTTGGTTCTTTTGATTTCTATCATTTCATGTGGTTAATTAATTATCATTGCATGTTAATTATTTGTTAATTAATTGTGATAATTAATTATTTTGGACCCCGATGATAAACACAAAAACCAGCGATCCGCTCGTCGTCTATTCCGCGGCTAATCGGTTGCACGAGATTGATCGCTAGAACAACTTGATTGTTTAAGCGATTGCTCGAATCGGTTAGCATGACGATGAGACGATCGTTTGGGAAATAGCCTTCCATTAGGATTGAAATTTTAATCTGTGGACATGGAGAGGTTTCCCATGCGTGACCCGGCATCCCCTTCGGCATAAATCAATAATTGGTATCAGAGCCAAGGTTTTCCGATTTTGTGTGTTTTGGATTCGGTTACATTTTATACTTTATCATGTATTTTATTTTTCCAGATAATAGTAGGATGTGTGTAGGCTAACTCTTTAGTTGCTGGAACAAGATTCCAACTGTTATGGCTAAAATAATGATTGTATGTGATTGGTTGTGCATGGTTGTAAATTTATTTGAATCCTCGGGGTTGACGAGGCTAAATTTGTATTTGATTTTTGTAATTAAATACGTCACATGTTTAGCCATGCTTTTTATTTATTTTTGATCTAGATTTGATGTACACTACTTTGTGGAGTATAAGATCGATGGATGTAAATAAATAGCATTTTATCTTGGCTCGGAGATCCCTTCAATGGTGGCTTGCGCATGGTGTAGGGAGGAGCGGACGAGGTGGCTACACAACTGGAGGCACATTGAAGACTAAAGCCATGATAGTTGGAAAAATTAGATTTTTTCTTGTTTATTGCTTTTAGTTTATGTGCTTGTTGTGCTTGCATGAAAATTCCTCAATTATAAATAACTAAGTGGGAGAGGGACCCTAATGGTCTCGTGGCCTCCATTACTAATTTGACAAGTGATGCGAACAAGCTTGCGCGTCGGCTCTGAGTGTCATCCTCCCCCTCGAATGGGCGTGTTCTGCGGATCATTGGGTCAGACATGATTATAGAAAATTATTTAGGAGCGTGTGATTTTCCCCATCGGATGACACATAATCCGAGATAATTTTCTTAGTATCGTGTAATGGTAAACACTTAGATGCAAATAATAGTATCCTCCCCATCGGAGTCACTGCTATTATTTGTAGGGCCGAAGAGGACCAACTATTAATTTTATTTGTCAAAAAGTTAGGTTGACAAGATAATAAAATTAATAGATAAAATCTTCTCTTACAAATGTAGAATTCGTATACGTCCACACTATTGTAGCATACGAAATTCTCGGTGTTTGAGGTGTTGATTGATTTTAAAATTTATTGTTTGAGGAATCAATATCTTTTGAAATCTAAAGTTTGTGATCGTTGTGATTCTCAAGAAATTTTCAAAATGACCTTCAACCCACTTGTTTTAAATGAAAACGAACTTACTGCCCCTAACTTTATTGATTGGGAACCAAATCTGGACATTGTATTGACTGTCGAGGAATCCAAAGGTGTACTTTTCGAGTTCTGTTCTGAAAAGCCTAGCAAGAATTATGATGAAGAGGAGAAGGAACGTTATAGGAAGTGGACAAAAGCAGACGAGATGCAACAGCATCAACATCAGGCTTCTTCCACTCCCTGTGATATAATGTTCAATCTCAAAGAACTCTTTGGACATCAGAATCGGGCTGCTAGGCAAAAGGCCATGAGGAGCTTGATGACGACCACCATGATTGAGGGTATACCCGTGAGGGAATATGTTCTCAAAATAATGGCTCGGCTAAATGAGATGGAAGTTCTTGGAGCAGAAATCGATGGGAAAACCCAGGTCGATATCATTGTCCAATCTCTACCAAGGAGTTTTGAACAGTTTCACCTAAGCTACAATATGAACAAATGTACATATTCGTTGGTGGAACTTCTGACAGAACTCCAGATGGCAGAAGGGTTTTCTCCTCAGAGTGCACATGCTTTCGTTGGTCAAGAGGTTTCTACTTCTAAACCGAAAGGTAAGAAGAAGAAGAAACAAGCTGGGGCAAAGAAAGTGGTTGGATTATAGGTACCTCAGATGGCGTAAAGAAGCTGAAAGGCAAGTGCTTCACGTGCAAGCAGACTAAACATTGGAAGGCAGACTGTCCCCACCGTCAGAAGAATAATCAAGGTATATCTTTTTGTTTTGTTGTTGAAACATGCTTAACGGTGTTATCTACCGGTACCTGGTGTGTAGATACGAGAGCCACTGATTATGTTTGCAATTCTCTGCAGGGGTTCCAGGAAACATGATGACTAGCTGATGGAGAGATTATTGCATACATGGGCAATGCTACGGAGGCGGCTGCTATTGCAATGAGAGATGTTTATTTGTCTTTTGATAGAAATAAAGTTTTGGTTTTAAGAAATTACCTTTATGTACCTAGTTTTAAAAAGAACCTTGTTTCAGTTTCTAAAATAATAAAGGATGGGTATTCTATTTCTTTTAATGACTGTGTTGTTATAAAAAGAAATAGAGAGATTATCTGTTCTAGTAAATTGGTTGGCAATTTGTACACTTTAGAACCAAAAACTCCCACGATGCAAATAGAAGTAAATAACTCATCATCTAACCAAAATAAGAGAAAAGAACCTTCGAAGATGAACCCAACATATCTTTGGCATCTAAGACTTGGTCATATTAACCTTAGTAGGGTTCAAAGGTTGATAGCTGATGGGCCCTTGGGTTCATTGGTGGCGGAAGACTTTCCAACCTGTGAATCTTGCTTGGAAGGTAAGATGCCCAAGAGGTCTTTCAAGGCCAAGGGGTATAGAGCCAAAGATGTGTTAGAATTGGTTCATTCTGATTTGTGTGATCCTATGTCTATCTAGGCTAGAGGTGGCTTTGAATATTTTGCCTCATTTATAAACGATTATTTAAGGTATAGATACATTTATTTGATGCGCCGCAAGTCTAAATGCTTTGATAAGTTCAAAGAATTCAAGGCTGATGTAGAGAATCATCAAGGTAAAAGTACCAAGACACTACGATTGGATCATGATGGCGAGTACCACTTGGTAGAGTTTAGGACTTACTTATCAAAGGTTGGGATTTAGTCCCAATTGTTTACACCCGGTACGCCCCAACACACTAGTAGAAAAATGGTTATTAACCACGGGCGTTCACCGTTGTCGTAGGCTAAAAACACTGTTGTTAAAGGCCATGTTATTAAAAGGGGTGCTCAACATCAACAGTTACAAACCATTGTTGTTTATAGTCAATAACAACAGTATAGCAATGGATTTTCACCGTTGTCTTTTAATGTGATCGACAACAGGTTAACAATAGTATTAAACCATTGTTTGTGTGTGATTTAAACAATAGTTTGACAAAAAATGAAAATCGTTATCTTTTGGTTGAGGCAGCCAACAATTTACAACAAATATCATTAAAAAAATAAATTATTTAAATAATTAAACAATATTGAGCAAACAGACTTCAAACTATCATATATACATCAAAATATCATCAAATATCATACATCATATATGGATCCATTCCTCAAGATTCAATTTTTTTGTTGGGGACTTTCACCTACATTCCATGTCGATACAAAAATCCTACAACCAAATTTATAATCACTAGTTACATTGAAGTTCCCCCAAAAAGGCCAAAACAGATAGATTACATATAATCTTGCATATCTGTAACTTGAGCAGCGTCGCCATCAAATCTTCCTTGCCGAACTCGATCAGAGTTCTTATACAATCGCTCTGAAAATCATGAGAGAAAAAAAATCTGAGAAAGGAACATTAAAAGCCAGCTCTATTTATCCAAAGTTTCCAAACACTTTATACCTGTCCTGCTTTTCTTCACTGTCAAGAATCATGTACATCAAGAATCATATCCAAACGTCATCAAAATTAGTCCAAACATCATCAAAATATCCCCAGTAGCTTCATAATTTTCTATCCATCAAAATATCATCCAAGTGTAGTTAACCAGATAAAGACAGTCGCGCCCCTTAGCTTTGCACCAGAAGATGATTCCTTCCCTTGTATATGAATTGTCAAAATAAATAGAAATATAAAATGAGCATTCACAACTAAAAATATTAGCCCTTACGCTGTTACAAAGCAACAAGGATGCTGCAAGCTGTTCCTAACTTAAAAGTGAAACTATTGCAACTTGACTTCTATAAATCTGTGTATGATAATACCATAACTCTCTTGTTCATGAAGAACTTAGATTATAATTTAACTCTCGGTTGTCAGATTGATGAAGGCCTATTTTGACAATATAGAGAAAAGAGAACAATAAGAAATAAATTCTGAAAATCTATTAAAGATTGTTGTGTTGTATGCAACAGAGAATAGTAAGAAAGAACCAAGAAATTGAGTAAATAAAGCTAGATATCAAGCACATTAGACATAGTATCATCACCTTGCAAAGCTTCCAAAGAGATTGCAGCTTGGGCTGGAGTAGCAAAATCAACAAAGCATAGTGTAAGTGGCTCTCCATTTGCAAAAAAGATGTATCAGGTTGAATATAATGTATAGTATGTCTGAACTCATAGTTGAGGTTTCAGTTGGTATAATACGTTGTCGAATTCCAAAGCGTCTCCTTTTGCTTTTCGTACCTCAACCATATGCAGAGATGGAGCGACTTGGAATACCTACAACTGTATTGGAACAACCATTAGCAGAAATATAATCTTGCAGTGTCTCGGCGAAAACATGATGCTTCTTTAGAGTGACCTCGGTTGCCACTTTGAGATTTCGCTTCCTTCCAGCTTTTATATTTTCTAGCCTCATTTGAACAAGCATAGAGAACAATGAGAAATTGCAAATTAAATATACTCCTTTCACCGTATTTCTTGTATCTTCTTCGTCTTATACCATATTAGTCCTAACTATTTTGAGCAGAAAACAAATATTATATCTCTTGTTTGAGCTCTGCGCTATGCTATATCACTACTTGTATTCGGTATTCAGATAGCTTAAATTAATTATTTCTTGTAGAACATACCTTGTAGTTCTTCTTCTGAACATCGAATCCAAGTGGCTTTGCAGCCTCTTCGATCTTATCTATAATTTCTTTGGCTGTGCTTGTCGATGTGAATCTTGTTTCTCTTTTAAATTCCTATTTCAAAGAGGAATACCTAATCAAGCCTGATTATGAGTTGATGCACAAGAAGCTACCAAAGACGGCACTATTTGTAATTTCATGAAAAAATAATTGAAATTTAGTTGAACATCTGAACCTGCTCTGGGTCGAACAAATTGTCGAGATCTAGCCCTTTCGACATTGAGATCAGTTCAAACGCATTCATCGATGTCGATTGCTCCTCTTTCTTCTCTGTCACATGATGCTCCTGCAATAGCAAGTGCAGATTAGCTTCACATGAGATAAGATCATATTCATCGTGTGCTCTTTCGCGAAAATGTTTACTGGAAACATTGGCTGAGGTTGCTAGTGACTCACTTCCGAATCCTTGAAAATAGCATCGACATCATCTGAATTTCCAGAGTAATTCTCCTAAAAAACAGGAGGCTTGTAGCCTTTCTTGAACCATTCATCCTCCAATATCTCCGAAATAGTTACTCGCTGCAATTCGTTTGAAAGGAGCAGGTGTTTTTTACAACTCAAACAAATCGAAAGAAAGGCAAATGCATTTTTGCATTCAATCACACAGCCCTAAAACCATGCGATACAAACGAAAAAAGAAGCAAATGTAACAAATTGGATGACAAAGAAGGTTTAATACTAAGATCGTCATAAACAAAGTCCTTACCGTCAACGGATTTGGGTCCAAGATTTTCACCAACAATCTCATAGCACCGAAGGAAAGCCAAGATGGACATGTGAATTCAGCAGATGAAATCTGCATGTAAAATAAAATAAGTATAAATTTTCAAGAATGTAATGTGATGCAGTAACCCTTTTTACAATGTAATGCTCACTTTCTTGTACAAGATGATAATATTAGAATCCTCAAAAGGCAAGTAACCTGCAAGCAGCACAAATAGGATGACTCCACAAGACCATAAATCTGCAGTTGCTCAATCGTAGCCTCTATCATTGAGAACCTAATACGAAGAGCAAATTATTTTAGACGAGTATCAGATTTGATCTTTGAAGTCATTCAAAACATATCGTCGTGATATAGTTTATCTCAACCTCTGGAGCAACATAATTTGGAGTGCCACAAGTTGTGTGAAGCAATCCATCATCCTGGAACAATCATTAATGATATTTGAAGCTTAATTGGATTATTACAAATCAAAAAATATTAAGAAATTATAGACTGATCAAAAATGAAGTTTACCCTGACTTGCTGCGATAATGCACTTAATCCGAAGTCTGAAACTTTCAGGTTACCATAAGCATCGAGTAGTAAGTTTTCTGGCTGCAGAATGCATTTAACATAATTAATATTGCTCAAAGTTTACCACGGATCCACCGCATCTCCATAAAGCCTATCCGCCTCTTCCTTCCAGATCGAGTCATCGAGCACCGTGATCGCGGTAGAGGGAGATCCGCCATCAGCAGTAGAAGTGATGCCCGGGGATCCGGCAGGGGGCGCGCGCGACGTCAGGAACTTCTCGAGCGACGTGAGGAAGGAATACTTGGGAGGAGGGGCAGGATTAGGTCTCCCCCTGGAGAGGCCGAGAGGGGCGTCCAGGGAGTCGGAGATCAAGAGGCAGTGCAAGGAAGAAGAGTAGCTCGCGTAGTAGAAGAGAAGGAAGGCGGAGAAGAGGTCGACGAGGGAGACGGCGTGGTTGCGGTTCTCATCGCGTGTGCGATGAGGGGAGTCTTTTAAAAGGGTTGTGGCCAGGGCATGGGCGCAGGTGAGGAAAAAGGCAACGACAACATTTGGGACTGCCCTTACCAGCGGTAACCTTTGGGTATGAGCAAAAAGAGTTGTTGACTGCTAACCATACCAGCGGTAGCTAGGGCTTAAAGAGCAAGACGCTCACTGGGAGGGGGGGGCAGCGGCCTAGGGCTCGAAGAGGAAGAGGAAGACGAAGATGCTTTGAGGGGAGGGGCAACACCTCTGCTCCTTTGGCTAGGGCATGAAGACGAAGACTGGTGAAAGTGGCGAGAGGGATCACATGGAAAATAGACAATGTAAACGGCGGGCGTTTTCGTTTTCCCGCTCACTCGCTGTTGTGTATTACCACGTAAGCAACACAAATAGACAACAGTTATTTAAAAATAGTTGTCGTAACCAACCAAATAGACATCGGTTTTTAAAAAACCGTTGTCTTTGACATACATAAGACAACAATTTTTTAACAACCGTTGTCTTTTTCTGCAAAATTTTTTTCAACATCAACAGTTTTGGAAAAAACCGTTGTTAAATAAAAAAAGACAACAGTTTTTTAAGGACCCGTTGTCTATTGGGTGTTGTTGAATCCAAAAATTCTTGTAGTGACAGAACGGTGTAGCAGAGCGCAGGAATAGGACTCTTATGGAGATGGTTAGATCGATGATGAGCTACTCCGAGTTGCCTGATTCGTTCTAGGGATATGCTCTGGAAACGATAGTGTACATATTGAACTTGGTACCATCTAAGTTAGTTCCCTCTACTCCCACAGAATTGAGGACTGGGCGAAACCCTAGTCTAAGACATATTCGAATTTGGGATAGCGCAACACATGTGCTGAAGGGAGAGGCTGATAAGTTGGAATTGTTGGGGCAATCTATGGTCCGGAATAACCATGTGTTTTGATGTTTGGGCAAAGGGTTTATGTTAGGGTCACCCTTGTATTTGATATATGTATGTGAGTGTGCAGGTTTTGTAGGATACACATTGACTTAGCTGGACGACTTCGGGACCGGTGAAGGATGGCATGGGAGACAAGCCGTGGACTTGCATGCATCCGAGGGACCATGGACAAAGCAGGGGCGATAAGCCGAGGGAAGCGGACTTCGAGGCATACGTGAAGGATGGCATGGAGGCAAGCCGAGGGCTTGTGTGCGCATCTGAGGGACGAGAACCAAAGTTGAAGAGGGCTTGAATGCAACAGATTGAGGCTGCTGGATGAAGAGTCAGCTGAGTTGTGAGGGGTCGAGTGCTGAGCGAAATGTACTTAGGAAATCCTACGGTTTGAGTGCTGAGAGAAATATACTCGGGGAAGGGAAACCTTAGGTATAGGGGTGGACCAGTCGACTAATGCTTTATCAGTCGACTGGTAAGGTCCACAGAAAAATCAGTCGACTAGTTAGAGACCAGTCGACTGGTGGTGGCTGGAAATTCAAACGTTGGGGTTGCAACATTCGAATCTAAGTGGGACCAGTCGACTGGTAACGGTCATTTCAGCCCAGAGCACTATTTAATGGGGCTCAGTTTTGGCTGAATGTTCTTGACGAAATTTGTTGGTGACGAGATGGCTAGAGAGGGGGGGATGAATATAGCCAATCGCTTTTCCTTTGAAGAGTTAGCAATTTCTGCACTTGTAGATGTAAGTAGCACAGCGGAAGTATGGAAAACAAGATGTGCAGAAACTAAAATCAAAAACTAACTAGCAAGATTAGCAAGATCGCTAACAAGGAGATTTTATAAGGTTCGGGGATAAACTGCCCCTACTCCTTGGCGTGCCCTTAAGGTGGGCGATCTCTTGATCGTCGGCAGATCAAGCCCCGGTTAACACCGGATAATTCAGCAACCTCCTTCTCGGTGGAGAAATCTCTCCACAGTGTGTTCCAAACAAGTATATAGATTAAGCACAAAGGAAACAACAAGAAGGATCTTACTCAAACCCCTAGCAAGGACAAGAACACAGCAAGCTTCCCTGAGCTCCACCCAGTGGCGATCTCACGCAAGAACCCTCTTCGTGTCTTCCCACTGTCGGACTCCAAGCTCCTTGTTCCCTCCTTCAAGGCTCAAGTAAAGGATGATTGCTTTTCGATCGCTTGCTCAGAATGATGGAAACCTCAAGAACAGCAAGCTTGATGTGGAGAACACAAAGCGCAGAAACTCAAGAGCACAAGCTGAAGAACTCAAAGAACTGATGAACACTACAACTCTCGTTCCTTTTGTTTCTCCACTAAGCAACAGGTGACCTCATCTCCAGCAGCCTACAGCTGCCTCACTGCCAACGCACCAACTACACTGAACCCTTACTGAACTTCCTGAGCTCCCTCAGCCAAGCTTCAGTGAGCAGTTCAGTCCTGCAGCTCCAGCCGTTGCAACCTGAGTTGAGAAAGGGACAAACTTGCTCCAAGGAAAGCCCTCTTTGTCTTCTCCTTGAGTGTTTGAATCCTCCCCTGTCACCTGAAACTTAATCAGACTGTTAGAGCAGCAAATCATGCAGTAAATCAAATATCAGAGATAAACAGCAGCGAATCGAATATGGTCAGACGCGATCAGAGCGTCTGACAGTGCATTTTGAATTATAGTGATCGGTCACCCGACCGATCAGAAAGCCTCCTGATTGGTCACCAGACCGATCAGGCTGGTCCCAGATCGATCAGGATTTGTCCTGATCGATCCCCAACACTCAATCAGAAATCGCGATTTCTTTGAGATTCTCCCGGACCAATCACCAAACCGATCCCAAGTCGTGGATCGTTCACCGGACCGATCCACCCTTATATCGGGCGATTTCTGAGTTTCGCAGGCCAAGCCTTCTGATCGGTCACCGGACTGATCAGGGTGTCACCTGATCGGTTAGC
Organism: Boesenbergia rotunda; assembly: GCA_024364735.1. Classification (NCBI taxonomy): domain Eukaryota; kingdom Viridiplantae; phylum Streptophyta; class Magnoliopsida; order Zingiberales; family Zingiberaceae; genus Boesenbergia; species Boesenbergia rotunda. The sequence goes on along the minus strand of JAGFNQ010002259.1, from coordinate 15,513 downwards.
AGTCCGATCAGGACATCACCAGGTCGATCAGGAATCGTCTTGATCGATCTTAGGGAGGAGCCCGCGAAGCTGGATCGTTCACAAGAACGATCTGCACAGTGATCCTGATCGGTCACCCGACCGATCAGGAGCAGTTCAGCAAGGGAACTCAACCTCACTGCTCGCTCCCTGATCGGTCACCAGACCGATCAGGAGCCAGTCAATGGGTGAAACGCATACTCCCTGATCGGTCACCAGATAGATCAGGAGCAGCACAGTAGGTTCCCAACCTCACTGTGTGCTCCCTGATCGGTCACCCGACCGATCAGTCATCGCTGGAACGGTCACCAGACCGATCCACGAAGGAGCAGCGTGCCAAAATCCTTGATCGATCACCAGACCGATCCAGGGACTCAAACTCACCCCTCCAAGCTAAGTTTCCATCCACCTTAGCCCTCCAAGCTAAGGATTTTCCATCTAACTCTCCAAGTTGGGAATTTGCACCTAACCCTCCAAGTTAGGACTTCTCACCTAGCCCTCCAAGCTAGGACTTTTCACCTAGCCCTCCAAGCTAGGACTTTTCACCCAACCCTTCCGAGTTAGAACCTCATTCAACCTAGCCCTCCAAGCCAGGCACCTGACCCTCCAAGCCAGGACTTTTTCACCTAATTCTCCAGGATGGGAATTTGCACCTAACCCTCCAAGTTAGGACTTTTCACCTAGCCCTCCAAGCTAGGACTTTTCACCCAACCCTTCCGAATCAGGACTTTTCCACCACCTAGCCCTCCAAGCTAGGATTTTTCACACCTAACCCTCCAGGTTAGGATTTTTCCAACACCTAGCCCTCCAGGCTAGAATTCTCCATATCATGCCCAATCCTCGATCAGGAATTAATCATAATCATCATAATCATCAACCTAAACTAAAATCGTTGTCAACACCAAAATAAGAATCAGGGCCAGACTACATCAACAATCTCCCCCTTTTTGTTGTTTGACAACCCGATTTTAAGTTTAGTTAAGTTTAGGGATTCTCAATCAATTTTTCAAATTTAGAATTATAGGGGAATCCAGATCCTCCCCCTACAACATGATCATTCTGAACTTAACTAATCCACACTCTCCCCCTTTGTCGAACACCGAAAAGGGGCAAGAGGGACTGATAAGATTAAAACAAACTCCCCCTCAACCCTAGAGGTATCCCAACTCAACAAAGATGTGATGGATTGATGGATAACCATACGAACACATGTGAAAAAGATATAGCAAGTCATAGCAAACACATGCATCATATGAACATGAAGTATAAACTTGCAAGGCATGCCATAATATTCATAAGTATCAAATAGACATGGCATCGTAAGCATGAACATGGCAATTGAGCAAACGTGCAGATAAAACTCATGGCATCAACAATAGATATACTAACATCAGATAAGCATGTAAAGCAAAGTCAGACAAGTCAAAACATAAGTCATCCAGACAAGTAGCAAAATACGTGTGGCACAAGGCCACAACAATCAAGTTACAGAGCATACAGCTCAAAAGTCATACAACGTGCGAATCATCCAAAGAGAAGGGTAAGATATAGCGAAGCTCAAACATCCGCTGGAAGGTCGTCATCATCCACGAGATCATCCATCGTGGTGTCAGTAGAAGCCAAGGACCCTGGTGCAGTACTCGAAGAAGGTGCACCTCCAGGAAATGTGTGGCTGCGCCACTCATCATACCATGTCTGCTGGAGTGTGCGGGTCCCTGAGACCTCGGTCTCGATCCTGGTCAGTCGGGAATCTAGGGAGCGAAAGGTCGAACGAAACTCTTCACGATCTGTCGCCCCCAGCTGAATAAACTCCTGTACCGTCTGATCCAGCTCAGAGATCTGCCAGCGCAGATCAGGCTCCGGCTCGTCGTCGTACTCAGCGTCAGCAGGAGGAGCCTCGTGTGGTGCCTGAAAATGCGGTGCCCCTCCAGGAAGATCACCAAGTCCGCGTCCATCCTTCCATACCAAGACCCCATCGCGCTCACGAATGACAATACCAGACTTTGCAAAAGCCCGCCGACCCAAACGACAATCTTGCTTAACCATGGGCACGGTCCTGCCCTTGGTGACATCAACACCGACGGACATAAGCTAATCAGTGATGATATGACCAAATGGCATATAAACCGTGCGACGGCTAGGCTCACGGCAGGATAGGATAGACTAAAGATACTCTCCATGATATCAAAGTCCATCTGGCGATGCATGCCGTAGAGCATAAGGCAGTGATAGGGTCGGATCTCGACTAACGGCTTGGAAGTGATGGGTAAGATGCAATTTGTGATTATCTTGAAAAGGACATAGTCAGCTGGAGCAAGGCGGAGGGCTGCAAAAGTAGGAAAAACTGGACCCAACTCATCAAGCCCGGCAGGGCGAGGATGACCGAAGAAGTGCTGATAGATAGAGTCAGGGGTAACATCTGTGAATGGTGCTAGCAGAGGATCAGGAAGTTCAGGATAGATCGAATAAAGATTCGGTGATCGTCGACCACCCAAGTACTCTGCCAAAATCTCATATGAAAAATCGAGGTTCATCTTCCCGACACGAGTAGTGAATTCGAATCCCCCTTGTGGACCCTGTTGTAGGTTGTTGTAGAATTCAGAGACGAGGTCATAGTTTATGGTCCGTTCCAAGGAAAGAAGGAAACCCAGATTGTAGTACATGACAATCTCCATGACAGAGGGACAGAACTCAGTCAGAAAAGTAACATCAATGGATCTACAGGGTAATAGTTTGAAGGTCCTTGCTTGAAAAGCCTGTTCACAGGCCGCATTGGGAAATCGAGAGCTAGAAGAAGGCTGTGGCCTTCTGGAAGGGGCAGAGGAGGAAGGGGCTTTCCCCCTCGTGCTGCCCTCAGTAGGTTCCTTGCCCTTGGAAGACTTTCTAAGAAGTTTTGAATTGATCATGACACAGAATTCAAATCATATGATAAGATCGATCATACAAAAACAAGAATTGATCATATTAGATGATATCCAATCAAAAGATAGATAGATTCGATCATTGACATAAGATGAGAAGGTAAGGTCACGGTAGGCATAACATGATCACGACACACCACCAAGAACAAGAACAAAAACTATGGTTAGCTTCATACCCATATAATCCATGAAGAGATTTGTAGAAAAACTGAAATCAAAGCTTACTTAGGCGCCATGAGTGAGTTTGCGCAAAGGAGGAAGAAGCTGGTTCCTCACGGTTGAGAGAGGCCTGCTCAATGAAAACTCTTGGACGCAGATTGGAGAGCTCGCCGGAAGACACCAGAAGGGATCTCCGCAAGGGTTCGCACGCACGAAGTGGGAGAGACGCAGGAGAGTGCTCTCGCTCAAGAAGGTCACGCAGATGAGGAGTTTCGGCGCTAGGGTTCGGCGCCGAAGAGGGTTTTGCGAAATTAATCGGTTGGTGGATCGGTCCACCCACCAAAATTTAATGCGTTTGAACGGATCACCGTTCGATCTGATTCCGTCCAGACCGATCAGGCTACATCCTGATCGGACTGGAATGGGACTGATCGGTCGGATGACCAATCACACTCGCTCCTGATCGGTCGGGTGACCGATCAGGATACGAACAGTAGGTTCCGGAGAGAAACCTCTGAGCTCCCTGATCGGTCCATGTGTTGGTGCAGAATGCACCTAAGTCAAACCCGTGTTTTGATAATGGCAACATAGGTCAAAAGTTAAGTCCTTGTTTTCTAACAAGTTAATCTAGTGTGCAGGAAAAGCCCTAGCGAAGGACTGCTAGGCACTGGCAAAGGAATGCCAGGAAAGAAAGCCCTAGCAAAGGATTACTAGGCAACTGGTGAAGGACTGCCAGTATCAAGCCCTAGCGAAGGACTGCTAGGCACCAGGCGAAGGACAGCTTGGGACTGAAGCCCTAGCGAAGGACTGCTTGGAAACTGGCGAAGGACTGCCAGTTTACAAGACCTGACAAAGGACCGTCAGGCAAAAGTCCAACCAGAGGAACGGTTGGCATCAGGTAAATTCTCACGAGAGGAGTAGGTGAGGACGCATTCCCCGTCGAGGGAACAGTAGGCGTCGGTTCGACCTAGGGCTCCATTTTGGAGACCAAAGTCAGAACCAAGACAGCTAAGGCTGTATAAATCTAATAAATTATTATGTTATTGTGTTTTGGACTAACCCTGGATGCAGGACCGAAGGAACGTGTGTCTGCAGCTCAGAAAGCCTCAAAGGAGAGAGGCAGTAGCTGAGTAGGGTGCCCGGAGCGTCCCGGGCGCCCCCAAGGTGCATACAAAACAAGTAACAAGAAAAATGGTTCGAATACATACTGGGCCGGGCACCCCGTACTCCCGGGCGCCCCCGTGCTCCCGGACGCCCCCGTACTCCCGGCGCCCCCGCTGCTCCCGGGCGCCCCTTCGCTGCGGGCGCCCCCATGCGCATACATCGAACCCGAACCCCTCGAAGCCAAGCGAAGCCAAAGGATAGAGATTGACCCGGTCAATCCGAGCGCCCCGAGCGCTGCGGGCGCCCCGGTCAAAGCGGATCCAGAGGATCGGACGCGACCGAGACTTTGGCGGATCGAAGGCCACGTGGGGGGCGCCCCCGACATCCCGGGCGCCCCCAGGCCCTATATAAGGGACCTTCGACCAAGGCTTCAAGAACAACTGTTCTCTCAACGCCCCAACGATCTTCTACGCTCGTGCCTTGCTCCGGAAACACTCCAACTCGAGCCGACGACGTCCCGTTGCCCCGAACAAGTCAAACCACTCCGGACGTCGGTAACGAAGATCGAAATTTTAATATTATTATTGCACTTATTTGTAATCAAATCTTTGTAAACAATTCTGCGCATATATAGAATTGCCCAAAGTAAACGGTCAACGACCGTGGGCCTTGGAGTAGGAGTCGACACAGGCTCCGAACCAAGTAAATCGACTGTGTCTGTGTGCTGTTTATTTTATTTCCGCTGCGTACTTACTCTTACTTAAAATCCGAACGATTTCTGATATTCACCCCCCCTCTATCGGTTTTCTCGATCCAACAAGTGGTATCAGAGCGGGGAAGTTCAAACTTGGTGCAACCACCAGTTTGAAAACTTCTTTTTCGGATTTTCTTCATTATTTTCAAATTTTTTTTTTTAATATTTTCTTTCGTACGAATTTTTTTTCATGAATCGAGGTTGGTGCAACACCCCTCGATATTTTATTTCCCTTATCCAGCACTACTAATCCAAGACCTAGTCTTGGAAAATTTGTTTTTCTGTTATTTTTTTTTCAGATTAAAATGGCCATGCAAGAGGGATTCAGCACCGCCAGACCTCCACTTTTCAGTGGAGAAGACTTTTCTTACTGGAAAAGTCGTATGGAGGTCCACCTGAAAACTCAGGTGGATATGTGGATCATCATCCAGTCCGGTCTGGAGATCCCCAAAGATGCTGAAGGAAAATCACAAAGCTACTCCGAATGGGACAACTCCCTTAAACGCAAGATAGAAGCCGACGCAAAAGCAACTCAAACCCTACAATGCGGGCTGACAAAGGAAGAGCTGAACCGCGTGGGCCCCTTCAACAGTGCAAAGGAGCTGTGGACAAAACTGATCGAGCTGCACGAAGGGACTTCAGATACTCAGATCAGTAAGAGGGATTTGCTACTGAACAAACTCTACACCATCAAAATGGCCGACAACGAAACAGCAGCCCAGCTCCACGCACGAATCCAAGAGGTAATGAATGGTCTTCACACAATAGGTCACAAGGTTGAAAATCGTGACCTAATAAGGTATACTCTAAACGCCTTCCCTAGAAACACCTTGTGGGCATCTATGGTAGATGCATACAAGGTCTCTAGGGATCTTTCTAAAATAAAATTAGATGAATTGTTTTCCGAACCTGAACTGCACGAACAAACTAACACCAATATGGTCGAGAAAGGTATTGCTTTCGTTGCAGGTAAAACTGGAAGGACAATGAAGAAGAAGCCTGAACCCGAACCTGAGTCTAACTCAGACTCAGACTCAGACTCAGAAGACGAAGATGGAGAACAAACTAAGCTGGTCCGGCTCGCTCGAAACTACTACAAGGAGCTGAAGAACCGAACCAACAAACGGAAAATCGGCCGAAGAAAGGATGAACCAGCTGAACCCTCAAACAAGCCTAATGTGACCTGCTACGAGTGCAAGAAAAAGGGCCACTACAAGTCAGAGTGCCCTAACCTAAAGGAGACAAAAAGGACGAGAAGAAAGAAGGCACTGCAAGCAACCTGGGACGAGTCTTCCTCAGAAGAAGAAGAAGAGGCACCCCAGTCCAACCTCCTAGCTCTGACTGCCTCAGAAGAAGTCGAAACCAAATCTGAATCAGAACAAGAAGACGGCGAGCTGACCTTTACAGAAAACAGCGAAATTAAGGTAACAGGTTTTAATAGATCGCAATTAAGTGAATTAATTTCCTTTCTTTCTCGAGATTTGGCAAAAGCCAAACTCCGAGTCGAATCCCTCCGACAGGAAGTAAACTCCTGAAAGAGGGAGCTGACTCTAAATCCTTAACCGAGAAGGTTCAGGAAGGAACTCCTACTCAAGTTGAAAAACTTGAAAAGGAGAACTCCTCCCTGAAAACTCAGGTTAAGGATCTTAGATCAGCATTAGAACGATTTACATCTGGTTCCAATGGTCTTGACATGATCCTTGGAAAACAGAAATCAGTTCTAAATCGATCCGGACTAGGCTATAGAACCAAATCCCGGCAAAGATCTTACTTTGCTGTACTGAATCAGTCCAGAGGTAAAATTCAGGCATGGGTACCTAAACTATACCTGAACAAACCAACTGGATCAAATCAGTATTGGATCCCCAAGGACAAGATTCACATCTTGCCTAATCATGACCGTGGCTTTAGTCTAGGGGGAGCCAAACTGAAATCTATATTCATTATTAGATAAATTTTCTTTTGATTGTTTGCCTGTTTATTTAATTTCTGCAATTTACCATGCTTAGACTTAGGATAGTTTAAGGACCAAACAAACTTAACAGAAACTTGAAAACATAGTATTGGGTGGAGGTGAGATGATAGTACGTTGGGGAAACCAATTCTAATAAGATCAAGTTTACTTGGTCTCTTTAGACTGGTGAAACCAGCCGAAGCTACCGATCCAAAATCCAAACTAGTTAGAACAGAAATTTTTCAAAGAATAATTTTGAAAATGAAATTTCACTAAAAGGCTTTGTCAAGGAAAGGGTGGATGATCCCATAAGGCTTCGGCCAAAGAAGGCCTAGTGCCTCGCCAAGACCTGGAAGCCAATTTTTGAAATTCAAATTTAAATTAATTTTTGTCAAATTCGAATCTAACACAAAATTTCAGCTAAGTGTAGATTTAAACATCTTTTCAAAAATTTCAAAATTAATTAATTAAGTCTTCAAAATTTAATTGTCTTCAAAATTAATCAAAATTTTCAAAATAATTTTAACTATCAAAACCTGTCTCACAAAACCTATAAGGTTAACGTGATTGAAAATCCTAGACTGGGTGAGACAGTAGGATTAAGACTCAATTGGAAATTCTGTTAATACCTATACGATGAGATAATCTTGTATTTGTCAAACCATAGTCAAAGCAGTCAAAACATTGTCAACATAGACAAACCGAAGTAAACGAGGTCAAAACATGATTAACGCAGTCAAACCACAGTCAAAACCGTCAAATCAATTCAAACCATGGTCAAAAGTAGACAAGACAAAAATTTGACTATACCTACCCTATTCAGGGCGCCCGGAACCACGCGGGCGCCCCCATCAACTCCAACGCTCTGTTGAGGGCACCCGGGCTGTCCCGGGCGCCCCCATCAGCCAAAAGCTGCTGCCCCTGGCAGCAGTTACTGACCAGGGCGCCCGAAAGCTCTCGGGCGCCCCCATGGGTCTGCCTATAAAAGGCACCCAAACCTCTTTCACTTCCCACACCAAAATCAACCTTCTTCCTCACTTCTTTCTCTTCAAGAAGACCTTGCAAGTCCTCATCATCAACTATGCCTCCCCGAGCCGTCTGGTATGATTATTAATTATTTTTATTGCATTTAAATTTATTTCATGCAATATCTTTATTCTTTCCTTTGACTCCCTTAACTTCGAAGACGCCGACCGAACCCGGCCAACCCCGGTGCCCAACCTAGTCCCGACCCTAGATTTCCTAACCTAGAGTTATGTAATAGGTTCGCACAAACAATCTATAAGTCTATTAAAATGAGTTATCTCAATAGGCACTTTTTTACCCAATCATGTCCTGTCACCATGAACATCATCAATTTCTTTCAATTGGATAATCTCGTCTTCTGCACACATACCATAAATGAAACCCTATGTGCAGAGTTTTACAATAATATTATTCGACAAGATAATCTTATGTTTCACACCACTGTCCAAGGGATTCCTTTAACCATCACCCCTACTCTGTTAAATCGCTTCCTAGGACTGCGACCCTCACAGTCCACATTCTGCTGTTATCCTCCTAGGAACCCCCCATTTGATCCCCCCTACTCAGATATTACCCTAGATACCATTCACTCCTATTTTTTTAGGGCAGACCTCCCCGCAAACAGACGCTTCCTAGCTGTTGAACTTCAGGCCCAGAACTATGCCTTGTATAGAGTTCTGGTCCGCTGCATCCTACCACTCTCTACCCGAGACCTAGGGACTATGAGACCCTTTCATGCTTTCCTTCTTTATGCCCTAGTCCACCACCTTGACATAGACATTGGACTCCATATGTTTCATACCATTCTGCATGCGTCCAGAGTCACGACCCAGGGACGAGTACGCATACCATACTGCCACATCATCACGTCCCTCCTTCATCACCATGGTCGTGACGTAACCTTGGGTGAAATAACCACTATGATCGACTTTGACGAAATCGGATTTAGGAACTTCTCCTTAGCGGGTCTAGAGGTGTCGGCCACCGGGGTTCTTAGTTGGCGACGACAGCAGGCCGGAGCACCAGTCGACTCAGACGAGGAGGTTGAAGTCGACGTCGGAGATCTAGCAGCAGCAGCCCGAGCGCACATAGATGAGCCCGCTCCACCGACACTTTACGATCGAGTGACTCAGCTAGAGACCCGCGTACAGAGCCTCCGAGAGGAAGTGGAGGCCAATCACGTTGAAGAAATGGAGACAAATCTGGGCTACTACAACAGTTACATGAGCGCCCTTCGAGCCGAGAGGGATGCCAGAGAGGCAGAGTATCATGAGATGATGACCCTATTTCGATCCTGGCAGCCAGGCTCCTCCGATCATCCCGGTCCTTCGTCTTAGATTCACTTAGTACTGTACCTATTTGACTGCCCCTACTCAGTAGGGTTGACTTGGGTTTGACTGTATTTGAACCTTGATTATCTGCTTTAGTTTCTGTTGACCAGTTTATGAGTACTTGTTCTCTTTGCAGTTAGGATTGTGCTCTATAGAATAGAGTATCTCAAATTTTTTACTGCTCTACTTGATTTCAAAAATCAGTTTTCTAAAAATAGATTTTGAAAAACTATTTTACTTAATTTCAAAATCAGTTTTCACTTTTTACTTAGTTTTATTGCAAAACTACCCCCTTTAAAAAATTAGGGTTTTTTTGAAAATGGACTTAGCCTAGGCCTAACCCTAGAACTGCATGCACCTATAGACTTAGAAGCCAGCATCTCACAAGCACCTTAGGGTACTTTTGATTGATAACCTAGAAAGGGTTGAGATGCTTAGGTCTTTGCCTTAATTCAAGATGCTTTATGTCAGTGCATCTGCAGTAATTGGGGCACTAAATACAACTTGAACAGCAATCGAGTTAAGTGTCAAGTGTAGAAAATCTAACTTGAATAGAAACACTTAACTTGACTAACCTTAGCAAAAACTACTGTTTATAACAGTTAGCAAGTAGCTAATTGGGTTAGACAGGTCCCTACAGAGAAAATTGATTGATTAAGTGTAAATCTAATTATGAATTGGTTTAATACAGCAAATTCTTATTATGCAATCATATTTATCTTGTTTTGATATATGACAAAGGGGGAGAGATAGAAAAGAGAAAAATTACTTTTTCTAAATTTTGCTTTATTCAAAAAGATTCAAAAATATACTTTATTCAAAAGCTTAAAAATATACTTTAGCTTAAACTTTTTGAAGAAGTACCTAAAATTTCTTAAAGCTTTCAAAATATTGCTAAGTACTCTAGCTTCAAAATTTTTCAAGCTTTCAAAATATTGCTAAGTACTCTAGTTTCAAAATTTCTTAAAGCTTTCAAAATGTTGCTAAGATTTTTTTTACTCAAGCTTCCTTTTATTAAAGCTTTCAAAATATTGCTAAGTACTCTAGCCTCAAAATTTTTATCCAAGCTTTCAAGATATTGCTAAGTACTCTAGCCTCAAAATTTTTATTCAAAGCTTTCAAAATTTTGCTAAGTATTCTAGCCTTTCAAAAGTTTCTTACTTAAGCTTGTCAAAATTTTTTAGGCACTCTAAAGCTTAAGTTTTTCAAAACTGTATTAAAACTGAAATTCTTACTTAAGCTAACATTTTCAAAAAAAAAAAGTTTTCAAAATACAAGTAAAGTTTTTTAAACCCCATGAATTTTTGAAAAATCTAGGGGGAGATGCCTTCCAGGGGGAGGGAACAAAAGTTTTTCATGTTTTGCTTAAACTTAACTTTTTGAACTAGGGTTGCCATAAATCAAAAAGGGGGAGATTGTTAGTGCAGAATGCACCTAAGTCAAACCCGTGTTTTGATAATGGCAACATAGGTCAAAAGTTAAGTCCTTCTTGTTTTCTAACAAGTTAATCTAGTGTGCAGGAAAAGCCCTAGCAAAGGACTGCTAGGCACTGGCAAAGGAATGCCAGGAAAGAAAGCCCTAGCAAAGGATTACTAGGCAATTGGCGAAGGACTGCCAGTATCAAGCCCTAGCGAAGGACTGCCAGGCACCAGGCGAAGGACAGCCTGGGACTGAAGCCCTAGCGAAGGACTGCTAGGCAACTGGCGAAGGACTGCTAGTTTACAAGACCTGACAAAGGACCATCAGGCAAAAGTCCAACCAGAGGAACGGTTGGCATCAGGTAAATTCTCCCGAGAGGAGTAGGTGAGGACGCGTTCCCCGTCGAGGGAACAATAGGCGTCGGTTCGACCTAGGGCTCCATTTTGGAGACCAAAGTCAGAACCAAGACAGCTAAGGCTGTATAAATCTAATAAATTATTATATTATTATGTTTTGGACTAACCCTGGATGCAGGACCGAAGGAACGTGTGTCTGCAGCTCAGAAAGCCTCAAAGGAGAGAGGCAGTAGCTGAGTAGGGCGCCCGGAGCGTCCCGGGCGCCCCCAAGGTGCATACAAAACAAGTAACAAGAAAAATGGTTCGAATACATACTGGGCCGGGCGCCCCCGCTGCTCTCGGGCGCCCCTTGCGCTGCGGGCGCCCCCATGCGCATACATCAAACCCGAACCCCTCGAAGCCAAGCGAAGCCAAAGGATAGAGTTTGACCCGGTCAATCCGAGCGCCCCGAGCGCTGCGGGCGCCCCGGTCAAAGCGGATCCAGAGGATCAGACGCGACCGAGACTTTGGCGGATCGAAGGCCACGTGGGGGGCGCCCCCGACATCCCGGGCGCCCCCAGGCCCTATGTAAGGGACCTTCGACCAAGACTTCAAGAACAACTGTTCTCTCAACGCCCCAACGATCTTCTACGCTCGTGCCTTGCTCCGGAAACACTCCAACTCGAGCCGACGACGTCCCGCTGCCCCGAATAAGTCAAACCACTCCGGACGTCGGTAACGAAGATCGAAATTTTAATATTATTATTGCACTTATTTGTAATCAAATCTTTGTAAACAATTCTGCGCGTATATAGAATTGCCCAAAGTAAACAGTCAACGACCGTGGGCCTTGGAGTAGGAGTCGACACAGGCTCCGAACCAAGTAAATCGACTGTGTATGTGTGCTGTTTATTTTATTTCCGCTGCGTACTTACTCTTACTTAAAATCCGAATGATTTTCGATATTCACCCCCCCTCTATCGGTTTTCTCGATCCAACACCATGGACCGATCCACACAGGGTGCCAGATCAGTCCGGGGACCGATCCAGGCTGGCTCAGAATCTTGGTCAAAAGGTTTGGAGAGTCACTGCTGCCTCTCTGATCGGTCTGTGGACCGATCACCACAGAAATGAGCCAGATCGGTTTGGAGACCGATCAGCCATATTCCTGATCGGTCCGGTGACCGATCAGGGTTCCTGATACACCCTAATACGAACTGAAATGTTCAGTTTCAGAATTTCTGAAACTTCCAAACGATATTTGATAGATTTTGTCGAGCTTGGACAAGTCCTCATGACTAAAATTGATCCCTAAACAAGAATCAAAAGTCCTTATGGGTTCCACAAACACTTTGACCCATCTAAATGGAGTCAAACTCAATCGATAATAACTCAAGCAAATTCAAACAAGTTTTGATTCCAAATCCAAATTTCCAATCAAGTTGCCTTGATTGGAATGTCCAAGTATGATTATAGGACCAAATACACATATGTTATGCATTGGTTTTCCCCATACTTGGTCATCACCGTGATTATTATCTTGTCAACCTAATTCCTCAAGGGATGGAATGACATTTCGAGGAATTGAGTTGATCCTAACATCTCACCCCATATCTAGCAAACAAAAACGTTTTGTTAAACCTTATAGTTTGTGTGAGATGTTCCCAAAGTTACCCAATTGTTCCCAACAATTTCGAAGTAATCAAGAAGGGTTTTGAATGCAATTCGAAAATCATGAAGCGCGACACATTCCCAATTCCCGTCTTAGGAAACTAAATTCATTTTCGGGAAGTGGTTTAGTGAAAATGTCAGCTAGGTTTGACTTTGACTCTACATGAGAGAGTATGATGTTCCTCCTAGCTACATGATCTCTAATGAAGTGGTGTCTTACTTCAATATGTTTTGTCCTAGAATGATGGACTGGATTCTTGGTTATGTTAATTGTGCTAATGTTATCACATAACACTTGCACACCTTTGTAACTCAAACCATAGTCCTCTAAGGTATGAATCATCCATAACAATTGCGATATACTCTCTCCCATGGCGATATATTCTGCCTCAGTAGTGGAAAGAGCAACACAATGTTGCTTCCGACTCGACCAACTTACTAAGGATGACCCTAAAAATTGGCAGCCCCCACTAGTGCTTTTCCGGTCCAACTTACATCCGGCGTAGTCGGAATCCGTATAACCCATCAAATCAAAAGATTCGGTACGGGGATACCAAAGACCTACACCAATTGTGCCCTTGAGATATCTCAAAATTCACTTAACAACGATTAGGTGAGATTCCTTGGCACAGACTTGATACCTAGCGCACATACCTACAGCAAATAGTATATCTGGTCGGCTGGCTGTGAGGTATAGCAAACTACCTATCATGCTTCGATATTGAGTTAGATCAACGGGTTTACCACTCTCGTCATTGTCTAATCTTGTGTTTGTAGCCATGGGAGTGGTTACCTCTTTCGAATCACTCATATTGAATTTTCGAAGCATCTCATGTGTATACTTTGATTGGTGCACATGGATACCATCGCGAGTTTGCTTGATTTCAAGTCCAAGGAAGAAAGTCAACTCTCCCACTAGACTCATTTCAAACTCACTCTCCATGTGTCCAATGAACTCATTTAAATAGCCCTTGTTATTTGAGCCACAAATTATGTCATCGACATATACTTGGGCTACAAATATATTGTCACCATCTCTTCGTAGAAATAGTGTAGGGTCTATTTGACCACTAACGAAGCCCTTTTCAATTAAGAATGTCGACAACCGCTCATACCAAGCCCGGGGTGCTTGTTTAAGGCCATAAAGTGCCTTTTTGAGCTTGAACACGTGGTTTGGAAATTCGGTACTCTCAAACCCCGGAGGTTGTTCGACATAGACTTCTTCCCTAATCAAACCATTTAGGATGGCCAATTTGATGTCCATTTGAAATAGTTTGAAGCCACGATGTGCTGCAAATGCAAGAATCAATCGGATGGACTCTAATCGTGCCACGGGAGCATAAGTCTCATCATAATCAAGGCCTTCAACTTGACTGTAGCCTTTAGCTACCAAGCGTGCTTTGTTTCTAATGATTTCTCCCTTGTGGTTCAATTTGTTCTTGAAGACCCATTTGGTTCCAATAATGGTGGTCCTCTTAGGTCTAGGGACTAAGTCCCAAACCTGACTCCTCTCAAATTGACCTAGTTCATCTTGCATTGCGATAATCCAATCGGGATCATTTAATGCTTCGTCAATTTTCCTAGGTTCAATTTCGGAAATTAGAGCAACTTCATTAGCCTCATTTCGGAAGAATGATCTAGTCCTAACCCCTTGATGGATGTCTCCAACAATTTGGTCTTGGGGATGACTAGAGGCTAATCTAGTTTGCCTTGGTGTTGGTGGTGCTTCTTGAACGGGTTCACTAGACACAAGTTCAGCCTCAGGATCCGGCTGATCAATGGGTTGTCTAGGTTCACCGTCATCAGACTCATCACCATCAACAACACTTGGAGTTTCATTCAAGCTAAGTCTCCTTAGTTCAAGTTGAACTCCTTCTACATTTTCTGATTGGTCAATTGATTTCGGAATTTCTTCAAAACCACATCAGAAGACTCTTCAACTAATCTAGTTTTCTTGTTGTAGACTCGGTAGGCTTTACTAACGAGAGAGTACCCGACTAGTATCCCTTCATCAGCCTTTGCCGTGAACTTTCCAAGGTGATCCTTAGTGTTTAGGATGAACACCTTACAACCAAACACCCTAAGGTGTTTAACCGTAGGTGGTTTCCCAAACCAAAGTTCATGGGGAGTCTTTCCTAAAAACCTATGGATGAGAACTCGATTTTGCACATAGCAAGCTGTATTTACAGCTTCAACCCATAAGTAACTCGGGAGTGAGTACTCATTAAGCATGCTTCGTGCAGCCTCTTGAAGAGCACGGTTCTTCCTCTCTACAACACCATTTTGTTGTGGTGTTCTAGGAGTAGAGAACTCATGCTTATAACCTTTGTCTTGACAAAATTTTAAAAACCTTTGGTTTTGAAATTCACCTCCATGATCACTTCTAATTGTCTTAATTATTAATGATTTCTCATTTTCAACTCTTCTACAAAAAGAAATAAAAATATCTAAGGTTTGGTCCATAAGTTTTAAAAAGTAAGTCCATGTATATCTAGTGAAATCATCAATGATAACAAAGCAATATCTACTTCCATTCAATGATATGATGGTACTACAATCAAATAGACCATGTGAAGTAAATCTAAAGCATTGGAAGTACTTACAGTGCTTTTACCTTTATGTGCAGATTTTGTTTGCTTACCCATTTGACATGCATCACATAATTTGTCTTTTTCATACTTGATGCTCGGTAATCCTCGGACTAGTCCCTTGTTGGCCAACTTCCGGATGTTCTTCATGTTCACATGTGCTAGCCTCCGGTGCCAAAGAGTGGACTCTTCTTCTTTTGACATGACACTTAGCAAAAGCATTTTTAGTAGCA